>JASAMV010008574.1:0-19998 GCA_030248065.1 Rhynchonema sp. JSB1_4
AGCTTACCGATTGCTAACCAGCTTGCCACCTCTGTCAAGACAGTCCTGCCATGCATCGAGATAGTCCTTCTTCGTTTCATTATTCGCTTCGCTGTCCAGTAGCAACCACCTGGGTGACTTGATGTTTCATATGCTTTCAAAATTAAAGTGTATATATTCTGTTGAGTTCACTTTCGCCACTCAATTCTCCTGGTTCACAAGTGAGATTGTACATTTGGTAGGACGAGGTCGCTGTGCCCACCGTGCAGTACGTGCCAATCCAGCCATCTGGACAGCTACAGTATTCGCTACCTTGCGATGTTTGCACGCAGAAACCACCGTTTTGACACGCTTTCCCGCAGTATTCCGTGTGTTTTCATGCATAATACCTGAATCAGACTGTAAGTGAATTTGTCTGTCAACCAACGATTCGCTCAATTGATCGATGATCAATTATAGTTAACCAACTGTGATTCATAGTCAATCAATAGCCTACTCTATTGATGAATTTATGGATTTATCAAAGAGTCGATCTATAATTCAATCAATATATTCATTATGTAATCAGCCAACCTTCCTACTGCCAGTCGGTGGCACAGTGGCCCGTTCAAATGTATCGGTCGATCGTTTGTAGTAGTACGGCCAGGCCGGGTTGACAGTTAACGAAAAACCGGGATAGTAGCTCGATTGGTAGTTGTACATGTGTGCACCCAGCGTCAACGATTGATAATCGCGTTGACAACCGTCCTGAATGGAATCATTTGCTGTCTTACACCAGCTGGAATGTCAAGATACCGAACATAATCCAAAGCTCTATTGGTAAACTGACCTTTTGCAGCAAGATGTATCCGTAATAGCGCTGTCCCAGCTTGATATCAAGGAACTCGAAATCCGATAGACTGTACTTGGTCATCATGGCATCCATCCACAAGCGAATCTAAAGCATCAGACCATTATTGCACCCCTTGCAAATTATTTGAAATATCAGCTTTGCTCGTCTGCTCACTCTGTCAAAAGTGCAATCGTATGTCCAAGAGGCGACCAATGCCTCATGCGCCCTGCAAATGTCCCACGCATCGCTCCAGGTGTGGTCGGAATTATCAACCATGAAATAGCATTGATTCTCTGCCGACATAAACGTGTCGGGTGGACAGGCTGCTGGGAACGCTGCAATGTTTGAAAGTTGTGATGGTATTAAAATTATGATGATTGTAAAACATCTTAGGTATTATACAGGTGCCAATAACGATGCACGCACCTTCACATAAATCGGCGTCCGGATTGCTCGCTTCTGAAAGGTGCAAAAAATAACTTTTTTTTACTAGAATACGCTTTTGGCCAAATTTTTACAACACTGATCAACTAACCGTAATATTCACAAGCATAATATTTGTCATCGGTACAACTCTCGGTCGACATTTTGTCATTGGTCCTCAGCGAGGCATTGAAGTAGCCACAATCATTGGCCATTGAATCCACATCGATGCCACCGACTGTATGATACTGTCTGCATTGAACGTCGGCATCCTTCACCCAGTAGTGAACACCAGTGAATGCTTTCAGACCTGCAAATTCGTTGTTGTAATCGAATGATCGATTCCATGAAAAGGTCAGCGAATCATTTGAGCAAGCAAATCAATTACTTCATCGTTTAGCTTATGAAATGATTGATGAAGCAACAGATGGTAATCGATTCTATCAATCAATTTGACCAACCAATCCAAACATCGTCCGTATGCACGACAGTGAACAGCTGGGATTTGACAAAATTATAGTATTCGTTGTTTGTGATCGAAAGCAGTCGTCCTTTCACCAAGGCACTGCCGGTACTCTGACAAGCGGCTGACGCCTGGAAAGCATCATCAACGTAATAATACTGTCATGGAATGGTTAATAATGGTCAAGTTACTGTAGTTGGGGCAAGATGACCTGCGTCCAAGTGAGATTCGTCTGATAGAGTCTGATGCATCGTTGTGAGTTGTCATGCCATTTGCCGGTGAAGTTGCTGAGACACAAAGCAGAGTCGAAGCCGGGCGCTGGTGTGGACACACCCGTGGGCATTGTGTAGTCGACGTGCCACCATTTGCCTGAAATGAAACGGTTTGTTCGCTCAAACTTGGTCGCCCGTTTAGACCAATTTCACGACGAATATTTTGGGCCGAATCTAATCGAGCAGTTTTGGCAACGAGGTAAAGCTCACCCCAGCCTCACCATGTAGTTTTCGGGTTCACAGATGTTGAATTAGCGGTCAACCGGAGTCAAGCTCAACAACTCGTTTGCACGGGATTCCGTATAGTCCGTCCTCATGTCACATTGTGTTGCTGCTGGCTGGTTTGTTCCCTTTTCCTCCACGTTCTAATTAAAGAGAAATTGAATGTGACCGATTTTGCAAAAAAAACTAAAAAAATGATAAAATGGGTCGAAAAAGATTGAATTCGATCAAATTTAAAATTAAATTAAATTAAAATGGATAAAACACGTCGATTTCATAAAAATCACAATCTTGGAGTAAAAAAATTGTTTTTGGAAACTCAATTTCTCTTTCATTAGACGTGGAGGAAGGGAACAAGTCGGCCAGCAGCATCACAAAGTGACATGAGCTGATGGACGGACTATACAAATGTTCCATTGAATAAATGATTACCCAGCCATAATGCCAAACAACGGACCATATTTATTCCGGCATCGATAGTCACTGGCGATATCCTCATTGGGGCACGCACAATAGACGTTGTTGCCCCATTCACGGAATTCAATCCCGTTGTACGAACAGGTGAACAGACGACGAACGGGTGTGGTGTACATGCACACAAAGCTGGAATTGATTGAATTGGCGATTTACTGAATGGGAGCACAGGTGATTCGATTTTGACAATACTTGTGTGACTCGGTGTAAGGTTTCGAATAGAACATCGCTTCGCTGTCCGGATCTTTCGACGGGTCGATCACGTATGCTGGGCCAGTAGCGGAGTCCATTCTAAAAGAAATTCAATCATTTTTTTTCGTTGATCGATTTTTGTCTTCCAAACATTGAACATAAGATTCGCTTTTCATAAAGTGATTGATTCAAACGATGTGAACTGAGCATAGGACGCACTTTGTAGAGCACATGTAGCAATATCGATTGAAGTATTGACAATGGTCGACCCGGTGTGAATAGCGACGTTCGCCGTCTGCAAACCCCATCCAGGCCGTGTTCGCCCAGCCATTCTCGTTGAACCAAATCTGTGCGAAAATGAACAATTTGGAGTTGGTGCTGTACAACTTTTGGGTCACCCTATAAAATGAAGATAAAGCAAATTGTGAACAACGACAACCTTCATACGTTCCACTGTGCAAATATGACTGAACCAAGCGAGTGAAGCATCGTTATCCAAACAGTGTTGCAGCGCGTCGTAGAAGGGCAGAGGGGTGTTGACATGGAAGTAGCAATGTCCGTCGTGGTGCATCTCACCAGCAGCACATTGCGTGTAGTCGGATTGACGGTCTATGAAACATCAGCCGGTGAAAAATAGTCGTCAATTGAAGAATCTGACTATGTATACTTTCGTGTCATGAACGGAACAGCGAATGGGAAAAGCCGCGCAAACGTATGACATGAGGTCGTCAGTGAACGTTATAGTTTCTGTTTCGTCAGCCGGTGTTCATCACCCTCTCCCCCGCTGACTCTACCAATTACTCTAATAACAGCTCCCTAACTGCAAAGCGCACTCACATGGGTAGTAGCAGCTGTTCTGGTGATGATTGGACTGGTCTGGTCCACATGCACAATACTTGTAGTCCGTCACCTCGTCTCTGCAACAACACGGCAAAACTGGAGTCAATAGAACAAAGAGAGAATCAGTCTGCGATAACAGACCTATAGCATTTGCCGCCAAACGAACAGCCCTGATTTTGACCGTTTTTGTTGTTGTTGCACGTCCGTGTCATGCACATGTAGTACGGCTGTGTCGTGATGGTGGCCGTCTAGAATTTGTTGCATGCTGTACATTGTATGGTGATACATTGACTGTTGATTAAAAACTCAAGCTCGTCGCCTGACAAGCAACGGTGGTTCACCCATGCGCTTGAAAAGAATCCAAATTGCACTAACACTATGCAAGTATTCATCAGTGTCCATCCAAACGAGTCCCGTCTTGGTGGGATCCAATGCCGAGTCCACAATTGCACTGGCATAATCGACCGTCAACTCAATGCTACGACACATGTCCACCCAATGCTCGACCACTATCTCACCTGCGCCCGCCGACGTTTGGTCTTTGGCTATGGACATGCCTGAAACAACAAGGTTTAGAGTGGTTAGAGTTTGAAAGTATCGTAAAAAGAAATATGCATTTTTGGCGGGGTAACTTGGCCATCTGATGCATTCGCTCGCAGTGACGATTGCCTCGGGAAGCCCGCTTATGGGAAACAACAAACACTCATTGAGCACAAATCACATCGACCTGTACTGCACCCTCTAACAGGTGGTGCGTCAGGCCATCGTCAGTGCCAAACAATTGAAAAATCCACAAAGGAAACAAAGCTCCAAACCAACCAGTCCAGAAGCTGCTATAGCGTCCCTGAGCAATGTCGGATAGCTCCTGATGGGCACACGCAGTCACCCAGCTGGCAAGCACACCACCTTGTGCTAGACAACCGTCCATGGCGTCTTGGAAAGTCGCGCCACCTGGATACGCAATGAAAGGCTGTTAAATCTGTAATTTTCGATGTCCCGGATCGGTAAAGAGGAGTGAATCGATACCTGTTCCAGTTGCGTCAACCCAGAAGGCACACGAATTCTCTATTCGGATATCCCCAGCGCTGTAGTCGCAGGTGGTCTCCAAGCCAGCTAGTTGACCTGACGAATGAAGGAGCATGTATGTGCTGATGCTGATTGGTCACGCGCATGTTCAGTGTTCGGAATGGAATTGCGATTATTTATATTATAACTACATGCATAGTATAAGCAAACTACACCAACACGAGCCCGATTTCGAAGCGGTGGTGTGTATTCAAAAAGAATAGAAAGAGAAAATCATCATGCTCCACTTTGTATTCTTCAACGTGTAACATTTCCCAAATCAGCAGCCACGTCAGAATGTTTCACTCTTCTGCCAGCTGCGAAATCGAGCTCATGTTAATGTAGTTTGCCTTTAGATAACATACATGCATTACATACACCTAACATGTGTACTGTATATGACAGTCCGGGCACGGGCAAGACCGCGCCCCCCCCGCGCCCCGCCCCCCCCTGTAGATAAAAAATTCGTTGCAAAAAAACCGGGGAGAAGCGGTCCTATGCCTTCCCTTGTCAACAATGCACCCACCTGGTCCTATAATCTGCGCATAAAAAATTCCAATTGGATTGCTAAGGCACGGTTCCTGGTAGTCGGCATCTGTGCGATCCACATCGTTCAGGTAGCAGGCCCCATTGCCACTGGCACCCGCTGGATCCCAATCGATTGACATACAACCTGCGCAGCATTGCAGCACTTATTGCTTGTTGGCCAACTGGGTCACTTTTGGAATTGGAACAACAAATCACAAGACGTGTGATGTCACCACGACTAACCAGCGGTGTCGTCGCACCATTTGAGACAGGCACCCAATGACGTCATGCTTGTATCCGAGTCGATGTCGTGCCCCGATACGCACGCCAGACGCAACGTCTCCCATTCGTCTGCAAATATTGGGCACTTTTAGGAAAATGTGGCAAAAGTTATTCATATGAAACACCACAAAGACTGCACTGGTGCAAACACACTTGCGTATGGGCAGGATACATTGGCCATTGGGCCAGCCATGGCCATCAATGCGCAACATGTCAGTAGAACTGCTGTGGTTATCAGATGCGCCATTTTGGTGAGGGATTTTGCTGATAATGTCACTGTTCTCATCTGGTCAGACCTTTCATCTGGGAGTGGGCGGCATACATTTATTCGGTTGTAAGACGGTAATTCACGTCACGCACGCGTGCAACGTCACACAAACACCAGCACCAAGCCCAGCATCAAAGGGAGCGCTCATGCGTAAATAAGACAAAACATTTTCGTTGCTGCACGGTTACTATTGTGCGCATGCAACCAGAAGTGATTAGCGACAAGCTGATTTTTAACTGAAATAGCACGAACTTATTGATTTCAAAATTATTAACCGCAACTTCGGTCAAACACTCATGCCTGTCTGATGTCTTAACAATGCTGCTGCAATAGCATGGATTCGGGTTAACACAATCATCATTTTATACCACAATCACGACAAACTGAGAACACAACAGGAAACCGGAAACTATAGCCTGACACTGCGCGCCATTTAAAATCAATTTCACAGAAACGAAGCACGAGGTACCTAGGAATCGCTGTCATGTCTGATCACGTGTGATTTTAGAGCTGAAATTCATGGCTGATGACATTAATTCTGGGACAAATTTCCCCGGATAAAAGTTTTTACAAAAGATAGCAAGTGTTTGAGTATTATATGATTGGGTTGCAAGCATTCAAGCGAATTGCAGACATTCGGATATGGCCTACAGCATCTGACCAAATTTGGCAGCATGTCGGCCATGAAAATCAAACTCCGTATAGCGACGTATCTAGGCAAAGTAAAAATTGGATAAAAATTTTTTTGGCAAATATTGGACAAAAAATAGTTTCCTTGAAAATCAGGATTAACAAAAGGAAAAAAGCGACCTAGACGTTTCCAAAAATGAAGTCGTTTTTTCGCCCAACCATGCTTGTATACATAGTTCGACAATACATCATTTTACTGCCAAACCGCCAAATCTGATATCAAATAAGCTTGCATAAAAGGCCAGAAGTCAAACTCATCACCAACCATGGCACTGCGGATTGCACACGCGTCGCTGTTGATGTTGGTGGTCGTCAGATTGGTGGCGTTGTGTTCGTCGAACGTGTTGTCCAATGCTGACCACCGTCGATGATAAAAAAATAGATTTGAAAGTTAGTAAAATTAGTTTATGCCGCTCAACCATTCACTACAAGCTGCGTCAGGTCGTTTGGCAAAAAACACAAAACTGTAACTCATCTGTAATGAGCACTGGTTCATTGCCATACCGACGAGCGCCACACCACCATTGGCCATCACGTGATCACTGTTGGGTTGGAATCCTTGTCTGGGGCCGGACGGTGCGAGGACTGAAGGATGGAATACAAATCAGTGGGACAAGAATTATGATAAAAAATAGATTTGAAAGTTAGGAAAATTAGTTTATGCCGCTCAACCATACACTACAAGCTGCGTCAGGTCGTTTGGCAAAAAAACACAAAACTGTAACTCATCTGCAAGGAGCACTGGTTCATTGCCACACCGACGAGCACCACACCACCATTGGCCATCACGTGATCACTGTTGGGTTGGAATCCTTGTCTGGGGCCGGACGGTGCGAGGACTGAAGGATGGAATACAAATCAGTGGGACAAGAATTATGATAAAAAATAGATTTGAAAGTTAGGAAAATTAGTTTATGCCGCTCAACCATACACTACAAGCTGCGTCAGGTCGTTTGGCAAAAAACACAAAACTGTAACTCATCTGCAAGGAGCACTGGTTCATTGCCACACCGACGAGCACCACACCACCATTGGCCATCACGTGATCACTGTTGGGTTGGAATCCTTGTCTGGGGCCGGACGGTGCGAGGACTGAAGGATGGAATACAGAATAGTGGGACAAGAATTATGATAAAAATAGATTTGAAAGTTAGTAAAATTAGTTTATGCCGCTCAACCATTCACTACAAGCTGCGTCAGGTCGTTTGGCAAAAAACACAAAACTGTAACTCATCTGCAAGGAGCACTGGTTCATTGCCACACCGACGAGCACCACACCACCATTGGCCATCACGTGATCACTGTTGGGTTGGAATCCTTGTCTGGGGCCGGACGGTGCGAGACTCAGTAGCTAATGCTATGCGTATCGTGCTGTGGGAGTCACAGGGTATATCAGCTAGGCGTCAGCCTTCAAACAACAACGGATTGACGTGTTCGAAGGAGTAACATGTACAACGGAACGGGTACCCAGATTATACTTGGGTGTGTCCTATGTGTCATTTATTTTCAGCACAGACATGACTCTGTGTGCGTATCTCCCACCACAATATTCATAGCAGCTACTGAGCTCTTCAATGCACAGTCTGTTTATCACTTTGTGCGTGTGCAAGTGTTGAGCCGATGCAGTGGCAAGTGTAGCTGTATTGTGTATGGTGACGATAGCATGTGTTAGTGAACAGTGGGCGCCTTGTGATTGGGACAATTTACGTGGAAATGGATGATTGTTGTTGATGCGCTAGCAAGATTCAAAGCATCAGTTTCATGCTTCTTCGCCGCGCGCCTAAAACAGTCTGTGATCAGACTCAGTAGCTAATGCTATGCGTATCGTGCTGTGGGAGTCACAGGGTATCAACGAGGAAACTGCAGTTTCCCGAAGTACACCATGGGTGCAGATTGAAACTAATAGGAAGATGCCTGACAATTCCCTAACCCCATGCAGAAATGTGACAGAGAAGGGTCACTGAGGCGGTCCGAAAATGGCCAAAAAATAGGGACTGACCACCTTTAAGCCAGGATTTCTCCAGGCTGGTTTGCAATGGAAAAATTGAAACCAAAGCGAAAATATAGAGTGGAAATAGGGCTTTTCAATGGTATAGACGGCAGCCTTCTGTTGCACACTGCACGCCAGAAAAATACAAGGGAAAATTTTTTTTGTAGAAATTGAGTGCATGCAGCCAAATAGCACGAGCTGTGGTAGTACCCAATTTGTAAATATGGCTCAATATTAAAGTGTATGCGTTTGTAAAACATTTGCGACCAATCTGTATGCTGAGAAAATGGAAAATATGGAAATATTTTACTTTCAAGGTGCGGAGGTCGGGTCGAAAATTTTTACCTTTCGGGCTCCCGGGCTCGGACAAGGAGCTGAAATTGGAAAAAATTTTGTTGGGCTTGAGTGTTTTGGACCAAGCCCAGCTAGTGTGCCAAGTTTCATCGAAATCGGTGCAAGTCGTTTAGTAATGATTTTTTTACCTTCAAGTGGATCAACTTGTTTATATTGTTTCAAACAAGCTTTCACAATCAATCATAATAACTCTATATTGAAGTAAGGGAAACAAAGAACAGTTTGAAATGCATAAATGTATACGAAATTCATGTCACAAAATCTGTTGTTGTTTCGTCAAGCTCGTCAGTTTTGTTCGCCATGTTCACGGACATACTCCTTTATAGGCTTAAAGGGTCATTCGCACCCAGGCAGAACCTGGTTTCAATATTACCCGTTATGCTTGGTCGGATCTCGGTTTGATTTACCGTCCACGGTAACTCGGCCGAACGCCCAGGTATATGTAGTAGAAGTAGAACCTATTCTGAGACGAGACTAGCATTTGCGAACCACCGCGTGTCCATTTAGTAATGAGCCTGCATGCATGAAACCTAAAGTAGGTGACGCAAAAGCTTGCGATATCACCGGCGAGTGTTGCTGTGAAAGTATCACCACCAACGTGTCACATGCATTTCCTTATGTTGCAGAAGTCGTGCAGAAATCACACGACCATCCATATGGCATCATCACGTTCACCAAAGATGGGAAGGCGAAGTCCGTGTCGTATCTCACCAGGACGGATCAGGGCAGCGAAATGTGGTGGACGGATAAATACCCATCTCAAGATGGCCTAAGGGTCAGGCTTGAGGCTAAATGCTGCGTGGAGGTGAACATTCCATAGTTAATTGCTCGATCCTTTTTTTTAACTGACCGAACACAACCAAACAAGCTTGCCTTTATCATATTAAGGTCACGCCGGTGGACGAAAAAGAGCACAAAATCCCATCTGTTTGGGCCTCAATTATCAGCAGCACTACGACTAAAGACGGCCGCAAGATCTACAACATGGAAATTGACACGCACGCGATGCACGACGTGAAACATCGACAGTGGTGTTTGAAACATGGCAAAGTTACTCTTTATTTCGTTGTCGTCACTCATTCTCGGACCTCTGCGCATATGAATTGTTCCATTCAGATGGCCCGATTTGAATTGTCGCTTGCGATCTATCAACTGCGAGACAACACACCGAAATATCTGTTCTCGTTGAGAAGCGGTCAATTGAGCGGCGCATTCGGTCGCGTCAGGTCCGAAATCAAGATCAAGACTGGGATGAGTGGAAACATGATCGCTTTTTTCGTTCTCAAAGCCAGTTCGTACACTTGTTATTTCGCTGCCCAACTTGTTTTATTTGATCAACGTTCTAACCTTAAGACGGCTTGCGTCAACCCCTCGCCAACGAACAGGCGTTTGGCTCCTATCTCAACGACGAAGGTGAAACGCCAGAACGGGATGAACGAGGCAGATTCAAGCTCTTCATTGGTATGTTTGTCTTGAATCATGATGGTTTGGTAGTGATGAGCGGTGCGTCAAATTGCATTCATTTTTTAGCCAGCAGCAACAAGCTCATGGAGCTTGCCGATTTCACGTTCCTTGAACAGCAATTTTGTCAACAGCTTGCGGAACAAGCAGCGAACACGTTGGATTAAACGACACCCGCCGCCGACACCCCGCTTGACATGAATATACACCGTTTTTTGCTTGTTACAGTGTTATAGTCACTTGACTTGGCATTTGACAAACCCTGTCTTATCACCCAAATATAAAATCTGCTGCAATGAGCTTGAACATGTTTGGGATCAACCGTATACACTTGAGTTGAGTTGTGTTTACATTGCAATCTTTAAAAATATCGTCAACGACATGCATTTATGGAAGATCTGATATCGTATTTCACTTGCTTGATGTTTGACTTGTTTTGTTTTCGAATACTTTACTGGTTAACTGCATTTAAGGATTACTGGTGATCAGGATTGGGCAAAAAAAACGACGGCGTTTTTTCTTAAAAAAACGACGTTTTTAAAAAAAAACGCCTGGGTCGTTTTTCGTTTTTTTTAAACCCTGAATTTCCTTGATTTTCCCTGATTTTTCAGGGAAAGTACCCTGATTATCAAGGAAAATCAATTTTTTGTCCCATTTTTTTCAAAAAATTTTCGACCAATTTTTACTTTGTCGAGATACGTCGATATACGGAGTTTGACTTTCAGTGATGACCCCGGCCAAAGTTGGTCCCATGATGCGGGTCTGATATGGGATCTTAACAACTCGCTAGAAAAGGGTTGAAACCCGTTTATTTTGCCTCAGAACACATAGAATTACTTCATTTAACCACGTTTTCTTCCCAACATGAGCGTTTTCCAATTTTTTTGGGGGCATATTTTGGTCATCTGGGCGTTTAAAAAAAACGTTTTTTTAAAAAAAACGTTTTTTTTTAAAAAAAACGTTTTTTTGAAAAAAACGTTTTTTGCCCAGCCCTGCTGGTGATATTATCGGCAAAACAGTTGTACACAATAAAAGTAAAAATTGACTGAAAAATTGCATCCCTAGCACCGAAGAATGCAAATAACAGTCAGATAACGACCAGGCGCACAAGCAATTGAGTATAAATAATAAAGTGATGCTTTTTTTCCAAGATGAAAAAGAGAGAATAAAACTTTTTTGTAAGGAGAAGAGTCTGAATGGTATGGCCTGGGCGCATCCACACACATTACGTGCATTCATACCAGCCAACATACATCAGGTCAAACATTTCGGCCTCCATATACCTACATAGAGCTCTTCCTCTTTGACCTGTGCTTCGCGGCCGAAAATATTCTCAGCAGGAAACCGGAGCACTTTTAATCGTCATTAACACGCTCAAGGAAGGAGAAAAAAGAGAAAAAAGCCCAACATTTGAAGATGAAGCAAAACTACAATTTTTCCGAGAAACTGACCAGATCCGCAATCCAAAATTAGGAGTTCCAATTCCAAATCAAGAACATAAAATGAGAAGTTTACGCTAGATTTTGTTTTGTTGCTGTGTCTTGTGGTGTGCCTGTATGTGGTTAATTGCAAACGTTCACTACTAGAATCGAACCTTGATAATGACAGTAACCCATTACATAGGTATGGCAAGGGTGGGTGGCTCAAGTTTGCATCTACAGTACATCTACACATGTGTGTGTTATCAAAATACTTTCCGTGCTTTGATGACCTGCCAGGCTGCCACTTGTCACCAGGGACCGGCTTATTACAGTCACCCTAAACACGAGCATGTACATACCTGCATACAGTCACAACTCGATATAAGCATGTTTGCGGGATGCCTGACGAAAGCTTAAGTGCGCGGCAAATTTTGGGTAGCTTTGTTTAAGTTTGTTCAGGTCAGTCCACAAGCCCCTGCAACACCAGACTTTGCCGACTACGCAGTGTCTGGGCTGTGATCGACACGGTGTCATTCAAGGTGCGAGAATGCGGTGGAAGTGCGTGTGCGTTTACGATTTCAGCGCGACGCCGGCGCGTTCAAGCCCGACCGAGAGCCGAAACGGCACAACGTTGGCGACGACGTGGACCTGCCCGCTGTCACACCGACCGACCCGTTCATTGGAGAGCTGCATCAGCAGGCGGCCAATGCGCACGCCTTGCCACAGGCACCACAGGCGCCCGTCGATCCGCCCTCGAATGCACCGACCTTTGAATTACAGGTTATCGTTGATGACGTGCAATGCGTTCGATTGTCCGGTCATGATCATTCCATTTTTGGCCGATCAGCTTTCACTTGGCTGCGACTCCAGATTAGATTTTGAACCTTGAAAAAATTTTCGGATAGTATTTTCGGATTTTCCGATCACCAGAAGTGATTAGCGGCAAGCTGATTTTTAACTGAAATAGCACGAACTTATTGATTTCAAAATTATTAACCGCAACTTCGGTCAAACACTCATGCCTGTCTGATGTCTTAACAATGCTGCTACAATAGCATGGATTCGGGTTAACACAACATCATCATTTTATACCACAATCACGACAAACTGAGAACACAACAGGAAACCGGAAACTATAGCCTGACACTGCGCGCCATTTAAATCAATTTCACAGAAACGAAGCACGAGGTACCTAGGAATCGCTGCCATGTCTGATCACTTGTGATTTTAGAGCTGAAATTCATGGCTGATGACTTTAATTCTGTGGCAAATTTACCCGGATGAAAGTTTTTATAAAAGATAGCAAGTGTTTGAGTATTATATGATTGGGTTGCAAGCGAATTCAAGCGAATTGCAGACATTCGGATATGGCCTACAGCATCTGACCAAATTTGGCAGCGGGTCGGCCATGAAAATCAAACTCCGTATAGCGACGTATCTAGGCAAAGTAAAACTTGGATAAAAATTTTTTTGGCAAATGTTGGACAAAAAAATAGTTTCCTTGAACATCAGGATTAACAAAAGGAAAAAAGCGACCTAGACGTTTCAAAAAATGTCCGTCGTTTTTTCGCCCAACCATGCTTGTATACATAGTTCGACGATACATCATTTTACTGCCAAACCGCCAAATCTGATATCAAATAAGCTTGCATAAAAGGCAAGAAGTCAAACTCATCACCCACCATGGCACTGCGGATTGCACACGCGTCGTTGTTGATGTTGGTGGTCGTCAGATTGGTGGCGTTGTGTTCGTCGAACGTCTTGTCCAATGCTGAGCACCGTCGAGTTCAGGTCAGTCCACAAGCCCCTGCAACACCAGACTTTGCCGACTACGCAGTGTCTGGGCTGTGATCGACACGGTGTCATTCAAGGTGCGAGAATGCGGTGGAAGTGCGTGTGCGTTTACGATTTCAGCGCGACGCCGGCGCGTTCAAGCCCGACCGAGAGCCGAAACGGCACAACGTTGGCGACGACGTGGACCTGCCCGCTGTCACACCGACCGACCCATTCATTGGAGAGCTGCATCAGCAGGCGGCCAATGCGCACGCCTTGCCACAGGCACCACAGGCGCCCGTCGATCCGCCCTCGAATGCACCGACCTTTGAATTACAGGTTGTCGTTGATGACGTGCAATGCGTTCGATTGTCCGGTCTTGATCATTCCATTTTTGGCCGATCAGCTTTCACTTGGCTGCGACTCCAGATTAGATTTTGAACCTTGAAAATATTTTCGGATAATATTTTCGGATTTTCGAACATAGCCCAAAATTTTTGAACAGACCTCGAATTTTTTCGAACCCGAAAAAAGTCGAACAGACTGCGAACTTTTCCAAAAATTTTCGTTCGAAAACTTCGAACAAACTGGTTTGTAGACAATGAGAACAAATTTTTGCTGTAATTAAATTTTGGATAGAGTTGGAGCACTAATTTCGAATGTCACCCGGCACCAAATGAACAACTTTTACGCTGGTCGAAATTGGTGCCTCAACTCGACCACAAAACATGATTCAAAAAAAGTTTGTTCTCAGTGTCTGCAAGCCCAAAATGGACATGAATAATTCCAACGGCAATTATGCACCACAACGGCAATTTATGGCGGTGTTGCTTTCTGGTCAATGTGCGAATGATCGCTCACTCAATTGCAGCCCCCACCACAGGGGAGACGAAGGATGAGGCTGCAGCAACAGCAACAACAGGCAGACGGACAAGGACCGTCCTCATCAGGCACCAACCCGGCAGACCAGCATGGCGCCACTGGACTGCAAAACAATCGAGATCGAAAACGCCAACAGATGACACAGGGTGTAAGTATGAGTTGACGAATTAATCTGACCACTGAGTTGGCCACCATATAGCCGATTATGCCGAACGTCGTTCATTCACATAACAAAGGCAGAGATAGCGGAAAAGAGACGAAAACAAGAGGTACAAGCGCGAAGTGACCGAATGAATGAGCTGAAGGCGAAGTACGAAGAGATCAGGAAAAAGAAGGAAATGGAAGCGAAACAAAAAGCGCAGCGAGAGAAGAAGCAAGAATACAGCAAAAAGGAAGCAAGAAGCAGATGCCGCAAGAAGGACAGAATGAGAAGAAAATGGGAAGAAAACCCAATGTGATCAGAATGAAACATACAACTTTATCCACATTTTTACAAGAAAGAAATATCAACTTGGACTTATGCTGATTGCGCCGCAACTGAATTTTTATACATCACATCGTTTCTTATGAGATGAGACTGTCGTAAACGAATTGTCATATGCAGTTTGTTGTTCAGATCAATACTGTAGGCACGACCTACTGTATGCTTATACTACGAACGCAATGTAGTAATAACCAGTGTTCGAACGGGATTCATTTTTAATCCCGGGATCGGGATTGGGATCAAGAAAGTGTCGGGATCGGGATCGGGATCCCGGTTTTGAAAACCCGGGATCCCGGGATCGGGATCGGGATTGACAAGATAGTCCATAAGCAATAGTTTTTATCATTTTATGCATAAGATGCACGCTAATGTCTCAGACAACCATGAAACATGTTTATCACACATGGATAAACACCCGGAACAGTGATTTAAGCCAATTGAAATCGAGAATATCTGAAGATGGATCGATGGCATAGCCTTTGACAAAAAGACAATCATTTCACCATTTTCTGGTTTCAAGCAGTATCTTTTGTCATCAAACAAATCAGCTGCACTGGAAAAGAGTTGTTCAGAAGGCACGCTCGTAGGCGGAGCACTTAGATATTTGGAAGCTAGACGTGCCAGTCGCGGAAACTTAGTCTTCTTTGTTGCCCACCATGACATCATTTCCTCGAAACTGAGTCCCTTCGTTCGATGCAACTTTGTGTAACCGTTCAGTTCTAAAGCTCGATTTGTTCGCGATTGGTGGTGCTTGCGGTTTCACCACGCTCGGAATCAGCCGTCGAGCACCTCTTAGGGGCGCGGCCACACAAACACGGTTGTGGGCCGCGGGTCAGCAATAATTCTATGTCCAATGACCGTCCCGCGTTTGCATGGCCGCAATTGCTGGTCGCGGTTTGCGGGTCACTTGAAATATTTATTTAGCCATTACACACAAAAATGAACCAATCAGCGCTGTGCTACGGCAGTCTGCGACGTTGGCTGGACGCTGATTGGTTAATTTTTGTGTGTTGCACCCAAATAAATGTTTCAAGTGACTCGCAAACCGCGACCCGCAAGTGCGGCGATGCAAACGCGGGGCGGTTGTTGGACATATAGAATATTTTTCTGACCCGCGACCCGCGCCCGCGTTTGCATGGCCGCGCCCTTACAACCGCTTAGCGAATTATGATTGCATAATTTTTCACTTTTTGTTCTCAAAACTTAATCCCGATCCCGGTACTTTTTTGGTCGGGATCGGGATTGACTTTTTCAAAATGACGGGATCGGGATCGGGATCAGAAAAGGGCCCGGGATCGGGATCGGGATCCCGTTCGAACACTGGTAATAACTACGAAAGCACTATTTTGACCAATTGACCATTGACCATTGGACCAAATGTCCGGCGAACCCACCCCACAGGTGCGGCAAAAAGACAAGACTGGCTGAATTGCAAGTGACGAATGAACAACGAGTTGCAACATACAGCTGCAAACTACATGGCTGAAATCGCGTGTTCTAAAGACACAAAACTGTGAACCACAGAAAATCGAATTTGGCAGCTATCCGATTCCTATCCTTGTCGGTTAAGGACGTGGGACTTTTCCATGGAAGCACGCATGCTTGCGATGGAAGGCTACAAAAAATTATTGGAACGGTTTCCCTGCGTTACAGATACAATAGCTTCAATGATGCCATTTTATTTTCTGCTCAGTAAGTGCGTCAAGAATGCCGACGCTAAAGAATTCCAAGAAAGTTGTGTTTTTTGAAGAGCACCCAGTGCACCGCAGGGCTCGTGAGAACATCTGAAGCAAAACACTCGTGTACCTGATAAGCAAAATCGTCATCGGATCCACTACAGTAGTTGTATGGGTCACTGTTGCTATCATCAACTGTTTCGTGTGATGAATCTGGACTTTTAAAGAGCATTATTATTACATTTTAATGAGGTTTTAGTTTTGAGTTTTGTGTAATTGTGGACAACGGGTTTCTGTTAAGAAATTTCGTACACCCCATCGCCCGTTTATGCATTCCATTGTTTCATGAATGCCTCAATCAGCGCACAATAGTCGATCGATGCTGTTGGGGGCTGAGTGGGGACATTCGAGATCAAGGAAATCGATGCAGGGACACCATTGGCAGCCGTCGTCGAGACCAGTCTCGGCGGGTCAAGGGTCAGTGTAAGGCGCGTCGCAAATTCTGGGCTTGTTTCTTTCTATAAACATAGGACCACAACACGAAAACTGGACGGATCGGACAACGCTTATTTTACCCCATCACACGCCATATCGAAAGCACTGTTTCGCACGACAATATTTGTTCAGGTGTCAACAACCGGGTGTGCCGAAACCAACCTACATGAAGCCACACGACAAAACAAACTGACACGACGCGTGTGAGGTCAGACCCTTCCAGTCGTCTTTTTTCTGGCCGTTGATTATTCTCATTACTACAAGTATTATTTTTTTCTCCTGGAACTGTCCGGCATGAGTGCCAGATCTGTGCGCAAGGTAAATGATGGGTAAGGACTCTAATATTACGACCACTGTCACAAGTTTCACAGATTAACGAATGTCTCCGACTTTTGGGATATTGTACAAGTACAACGGAATTGACCTCAAGTTGCAGGCATCAGGCCAACGCGTGATTGTAATTACTATTCAATGTGCATTAGGTGACCAATGGAACGAAAGATGGCTGGTCATTTCATGTCGTAACAACAAGGTCGTTATAGCGCAATGAAACAACCTTGCATCGCGCACGAAATATCTACGTTCAAATATCGCACAGCATTTTGGAGACGAACACACGACTTCCACTACAAAGTTCCACCGATGGAAAGAAGCCTGATAAAATAATCACTAAACTTCGGTATAAAAATGATCAGAAGGGCACTTTTCACTGCTATCAAGCGGGTGATCGTTGTGATCGCAATCGCTTATCTGATGATATCGCTTATTCTGCGATCGGCGAACCAGCCAATCGATAAATGGAACGATGATTTGAACGGCGATCGATCAATCCAACAGGCGATATTCGCTCTGCAACGCGAAAGAAGACGACCGACTGACAATGAGACGTTGCTGGGCACAGTCACTAAGGTGGTGAGTACAATGCATCAGCTTCTGCAGTAGTCGCTGCGTCTGTCATCATCTGAACTTTGATCCCTAAGGAGGTCACAGCAAGTGAGAAGCCAGCCCCAAAGAAGCAGCACCGAAAATTGGGACTTATGTACATTTCGTTTTCCAGTTGTTTTTGGTTTTCGATAGGAGGGGTATTAAAGAGAAACATTTGGTATAGTTTTGCCCATAGTCCTATACCTATGTAGATGCCGACGATAACGTGTCCCCTAGCAGTGCACATCGGTGGCGTGGTAGACGGAGGCAAATGGATGTGTGCCCCATGGCGTGCCCACTCAAACGGTTGTGTCGCGTACTCAATTGGTGTCGGGGAGGACGTCAGTTGGGAAGTCGACTTCAATCGCATATTGCCTGAATGTCAGGTTCAAGTGATCGTTGTTTCTGGCGGATATTTTGGTGTCATGATTTGCTTGGAAGATATGTAACTGCTTTGGATTCTTGAATGCTTTCAATCCTGGTCGACCGTTACTCTTGCCGTTGTAGGTCTATTCGTTCGATCCCGACGTGAGCTACGCTTCATTATTCGCACAGTTTCATGGCAAAAAGTATGTAAGTTTCGCCATCAAGTCGTTTTTTTTCAACAAATGAAAACCGAAATGAAAAACTCGCCACTTCCCTCAGCGTGACGTTCGTGCCAGCACTGCTAGTGCCCGATCATCAATTAGCGTTCGATGGAAATCAGATATCGATTACGAGTTTTGCGACGGATCACAATCACAAAAGGATTGAGTTCCTGAAAATGGACATTGAAACGGCAGAATATCAGGTAACATTTGACTCGACTTTTAGCTTACAATCGAATACGATGAGTCAAATCAATTATATGTACATACGTACAGAATACCAATGTGTTGACACGCGTACGGCTACCTAGGACATCAACAGCTTACGACAGGACCCAATGTGCTGAAAACTCTCCATCCACAACACTCTTTGCTTGCAGATCATGCCAGAAGTACTTCAATTAATAAAACAAGGCCGGATGACAATTTGTCAGCTGATGTTGGAGATGCATTGCGAAAAAGGATACAAGTAATAAATATTTTGTGGCATTCGGCAGACAAACATAAAATAAGCTGTGACTCTTGCAGGACCGATGATTTCATCAAGTTGCTCAGATCGATTGAAACGGCTGGTTTCGAGATGTTTGCCGCGTCGCCGAATTTTGCGTGCGGCGTCGTTTGTCAGGTTCGGTGATTTTTTTCGAACATTTCTTCCTTTGAATGTTCTTTCTTTGAACGTTTCTTTTCTCCTAAATTTTTGTAATTTACAGGAATATGCGTTTATGCATCGTGCGTGCTTCGAACTCTATGGATTGCGCAGTGAATGGATCACGCATAAAAACCTTGTGTGACGTGTGGTCTTAGTCGTGTCGTTTTTCTTTTTATTCGAAGTGAAATCTTGACCTGAAATGCGATCGAAATTAACTGCCCTTGTGTGGAAACGTTCGGTCAGCGTTATAACACCACGTCAAGCTCGATAAAATATTAAATACTGCGCTTGTCAAATGCAGAAACAGGTCACCAACCGACGCACAGAAGCAATACAGTAGACATTACCATCAGCGTGGTACAAATGGGGGTTTTAATTCAATCTTACATCAGCCACGCCACAGTAGCGCGGCTTGCCAACTTGTACACCGTGTTTGCACGACAAAGTTTTGTCTTATTCAACGTTGCACAATCATTCAACATACAATGTATCAGCGACACAGCAAACAATCATCTTCTCCGATCGTCATCCCAAACCTACGGCTGCTGCCAACCGATTCAGCCTGATGCTGGCTCTGCTGCTGCTGATCACCGTTCAGTTGAGGCCCGTGCCGGCGACCACTCGTTCACCCTGAGAGCCAATCGCTACAAAAGTGCCGAACGTTGTCTCAACATCCACCTGATAAAAAAGCACTGTGAGGGATTCTGCAGATGCGCGGTACGTTTGTATCAATCCCTGACGACGACCTGGCGCACCATCCCCTTATGCATCG
>JASAMV010008575.1:0-34236 GCA_030248065.1 Rhynchonema sp. JSB1_4
ATATAAACCTTATTCGTCTCGATGTCGGCAACTAAATTAGAGCAAAAAACAAACCAAAAATTTCAAATATCAATAGTGGCGGGCCAGGTTTAAAGAAACAACCTGGTCGAACCTAGTGTTCGAACTGATCGGGTCACTCAGTAACCTTCGAAACTCCCTCACTTGTAAAAAAACGACTCAGGCATACAACTCGAGTTGCCTAGAGCCAGCCAGTCTGGTCTGGCAGGTTATGCAATGATTTGGCTGCTCTTTCCTGTATTCAATAATGCCCATCGGCGGGAGAGCAGCCTGTGGACTAACAAAGCCCTCCGTGACTGAAAGTAGTCGGTAACCGGGGCGCAGCTTCGCGGCTGCTAGGTCACGATACACTGTCGCTTTTGGTCACGCACGGCTATATAGTGGCACGTTAACAAATGCCAAATGACAAATGAAGTGCTAGCAAGTCCGAAACCGCCACTATAACCCACCGAGTGGTCACAGCATAGCACTCCGCCAAATACGTGCCGGCTGTGATCGGATCACAATCCGTGCCGGCCATCTCCAGCAACAACAGGGTTTCGGCACAACGCCGCAGCCACGGCCAATAGAGCAGATGTTTGAAGCACTGGAAGTCGTGTCGTAGTTGGCTGCGCAGCGACGATAATAGACGTAGACGGTGGTTGGTGTTCTTTGCATTTGATTGTTGTTGTGGTGTGCTTCGATGTGATGACTGCTGCGGCTGTAATGCAAACACGAATGTTGTGGGGTTGGTGTTTTTGTGGATTCCGGATTTCTCAGAGAGAAATGTTCCATGTTTTCCACGGTCACCACGTGACTATCTGGTCTTGTAATTATACTTCTTTCACTCAATCTTCTTATTTATGCATGTATTATTGAGTGGGTGTCGACGCTATAAACTAACTAACTAACGTGACTATCTGGTGCATTCGAACTGTTGATGACATGATACACCTCGTAGGTCAGTGAAAGTAGGACGAAACGGGCAAAACTTCGTCGTTTACATCAAAGGTGCTGAAAATGAAAAGACTGCCGACAAACCTCTTCCCCCATGACAAGCTGATCGAATTTGTCCGCCAATTTCGTGCACAGCTCCTTGTCCGAGCCGGACTTGCTTGCCAGATCAGGCAACAGTTCGTCCAGATCGCCATACGCCAGTCGCAGATCGGCAACCGATTTGTACCAATTCGCTAATAATTTGAATCGACGATTTTCGCCTCCATTATTGTCGTGATCTACCAGTTCGCAACATCGCGTGGCCACTCGTTCGAGTGCCGACCAATTCTGCTGATGTTTCAACGTTTCGCATGCCACCAACAATAGTTGTGCGTGATGGGATACGGCGAAATTGGAACACTGAAAATCTCAACATATTGAAACACAGGGTAAAACAGTGAAATTGGGCTAATAGTTTTGTTGTCAAATCTTTTCGTCAAATCAAGCAGTAATACATGAGCCCCAAATGAGCGCGAGAAATAACAAATGTGATTTGACGAAAAGATTTGACGCGGTAATTTGCATTATTATAAGCCTGAAATTACCAGGACACGAATTATTGCAAACAGGAGTCAAACGCATATCATTCAGTACGGTCAAGCATAAAAATGCCACATCTGTCGAACCAGGCATGGGTACCCTAAACCGAGTCCCTTAATATTCACTGGCGCGTCACCGATCCTGTGCGACCATACGCGTCAACCATTTCACAATTAGCCCGGATGTTATGTAAGGATGCGAGAGTACCATGACAAAAGATTGGTCGTGAATACTATGAATACTAGTAATACAATGAAACCAACATCAAATCCCACTCGATGACACGCTTGCAGCCTCGTCTGTTCACAATTGTGGCAGAGCGCTTCCCAGCTGGACGGTGTTTCACCAGCAGTATGAGAAAGGGATACCACATCGATCATGTGACCCAAATATTGATTGTTGTGCGTGTAGGTGACAAAATCATCGGTCGAACAGAGCGCACACGAACAGCCAACCGTCAAATCGGGCAACGGGTCGTTTTCTTTGTTGGATTCCAAGTCGGGTTTGACATCATGCGGGCTTGATTTCGCCAAGGGAGCAATGCTGAAATTTTGAACTTTTTTTGTAAATCGATTCAGATTACGTGTCGATCGAACGTGCTGAACAAGAAAAAAATTTTAAACCGATGTCGGACTCAGTGATAGGACCTGCTCTGGGTACGCAACAACTGTTTTGAAGACACTTAGAGGCTTATGTACTGATGCCCCAGGGTGAAAGTTCTTCATTAGCTTTATTAATTGCATCGAAACAACTTTCATCCAAAACTTGCTGGCAAGGCCAGAGCGAACCGAATCAGATTATCACTAAGTCTAACACCGACATCATTGGTCGAAGCGCAACAAATGAAAAATCGCTGACGTTTGTGTCAAGTGCGCATGACTGTGCACGGTTCCTTTTGTCAATCTCGACGCCCGTGTCCGCCCGGTGACCACGGTTTCGCGTCGCGTGCACTCTCGATCGCGGCTGCTCGATGCACGAAGTCGACGCGAACGACGGACACAGGACGATGGCGTGTCTGTAGATTGGCCTGTGGACTTGGTTATTGGGAATGGATTACAGCAGATTTCTAATTTCGTTGCCCCATGCATTTTTACAGACGTAGGGAAGCTCCCGTTCGAAGTCGAGGTAGGCAACGAGCTCAACACACAGTCAGCAAGCCACGCAGTTGGCTCGTGTGCGTTTCGAATGTTTCAGTCACACAAGCCGTGTGTCTCAGCTGCGTGGCTTGTTGACTGTGTGTTGAGCTTGTTGCCTGCCTCGACTTCGAACGGGAGTTTCCCTGCGTCTGTAAAAATGCATGGGGCAACGAAATTAGAAACTCACTATACAATAACAATATGAAATCACAAAGATATTTTGTCGGTTGTCCAGGTTTCATCATTCATAACTTGACTGCATCGTCAATCATTTTACAATTTACGGTATAGCACAGTAAAAACATAAAAACAATATTTATCTCTTGGCAGTGTTTTTGCTGAATGATGCGGTCATACCTGATTTAGTTTCCCCGCGCTTTCAAAATTATAGGAGTCCATGCAATTTGGGATGGAACAGTTTCTCACAGTTCAAAAAATCAAGGCTTTAACTTCATGTGAAGCATCACCACAATTTTGTGACAACCAGCCTTCAACTTGAGATTCTCCTTTATTTGTGTCATCAACGAGAATGTTTGTCTGACTTGTGGACGTGTTTGCACTTGACTGCAGTCGGACTTTTGGCTTTTGGGTTGGATTGCCGGTCTGAAATTGGTGCAATCATAATTTGCCCGGCGAAAATTGCCTAACGTATATACTCTGACAATTCTTTTGGGAGAAACTTTTCAACCGCGTTGCCTGATCCGTAAAGCGCATTATGCGTGCACTGGCTACAGAAGTCACGTGACCGCTATAGCCAGTGCGCGCATCATGCGCTTTACGGATCAGGCAACGCGTTTGAAAAGTTTCTCCCAAAAGAATTGCCTAACGTATACTTATTGCAATATTTATAATATGCCGTAGCTTATTGGTGGCACTGTGTTCAGCACGAAACACTTCATTGTCGTCCACCACGGTCGACTCTGTTCCCTGATTGGCTGCAACTATGTCCAATAGATGGCAAGCTCGTCGCTGATTGGCTGCTGTCGATTCGCAATGTTGACGCAGATGGTTGAGTTGCAGCAGATCACTCGTGGTCAATGCCAACCTGTCAATTAATCTGTAAGTCAGTCAATTGGGCAGCGGGTGTCAACCTCCATGTCGGATTACATTCGACCTATTTTTTGAACCAAACAAGGATGAAACATCGCCAAATCGCCCCAACCACCCACCCACCACTGCAGCGATGCCAGTTTGACAGCCATGTTGTTTGTATCGTTGACCACAGCGAGCGCTTCATTCACCAGACCACTGTATTGGAGGGATGACGCCAGCTGTGTGGCTGATGTCAGATATGATGACACGTCGTAGGCGAACAGAATGGCTGAGCGGGAAATGAATACGACTATCATGCATGACCATAAACAAAACGTAGATGGCAAAAAGTGCCGACAGAAAGTCGCAGTGACCGGTCGGTATTCAACTTCGTGATCAGGTCGGACTGGCATCTATCGCGTGACGTTTGCATAATAAGGAATGTTTTGAGACTTACTGATGCCACCCGGTCTTGTAATTATGCTTCTTTCACTTAATCTTCTTATTTATGTATTATTGAGTGGGTGTCGACGCTATAAACTAACTAACTGATGCCACTAGTTTCCATTGCTGTCAAGTTGGATGGTCCTTTCGAGACAGCGAGCTGACCCACCAAGCAACCTTCACGCTTATCGAAATTAACGGCATCATCAGATGTCCACCAAAAGCTTTTTAAAATTACCCAACCCCAGGCGAAAATGGGCGAAGTTATCAAAGACCGTGAATTTTTGGCCATGTCTTTTTTACCTGAGCGGTCGCTCACACACCGTACCGGCGCGGGGGAGGTACTATACCCTTGGGGCGGGACCCCCCTAACCACAGCGCTGCCGGCCCCATGACTCACCTTGTTCAACCCTCGACACTCCGTCGGTGGTCAGCACGCCCACATCACCAATCAGTGCATTTTTATCGAACAGCTGCTTGTGCACCGAATACACCAGTTTCTCGTGCCAGCGTCGTGCCGAGAGCAAGCAGGTCAGCCAGGATTCGGTAGCGACGAAATCGAATTGCTGAAGCGCCAGAATGCTGCGCAAGAACTATCAGACACGTGAAATCAACAAACATAAATTGTCTCTCACGCGTCAGTATCACGTACTCACCTGCATTTGTTCCCTCGTGGACTGAAGCAGCGAGTGCAACATCACGCAACACAGTGCCTTGTCACGCACCGAATGATAGTTGATGTTTTGATCTAGCACAGACTGTTTGATCAGATTGACCAGATGCGGATGCGCAAACGCACATTTCGACTGAAACATAATCATCAACCACGAATCATCAAATTTAGCGAATTCTGTAAGCGTATACTGCGTATTGGATGTGGATTTCAGATGCGGAAATTTCGCCAACAAAAACTCAAGGTGGAAGGTCCAAGATTTCAGGTGCGAAGTCAACCGGATTCCAAAAATAAGTGTGCAACGGCGTCGCGCTGGGAGGCAACAAGCCAACAAATTTTCCGTCACAATGTCGTAAAATAATAAGCGCAAACCTGTTCCTAAAAATAAAGTACCAGCTTCTGTTAGGAATGCGAGAGCATTGTGTAAATAAAATCAAAACAAAACACAAAAGCCTGTTCACCTCCAAATAATCAACATAAGCGGCATACAGATTGAAATGTGAGTAGAGTGCTTTGTGCTCCCGATTGGGCTGACGTTTAGTGAGCAGTTGCCTTGTGCGCTCAGGCTTGGCACCAATGCGCATCGATAAATGCACCAGCAACAACAGCGACACGTGACTGGCGCCGGCGCTGAACGTGTAACAGCACTCGAAACAACGATACGCCAGATGGGGCTGCAACATGGGAGTCAAATCTGATCACGGGCCAGCCTGACAACGAGGATTAGTGTCGAACCCACGGCAGTCGAGCGAAAGTTTTTGATGGCTGGCCGGCTGACATGACAGGTTACTTTTACGGTGGAAAACTAGTGGCAACAGCAAGTCTCCAAAAACTGGTCAGTGACGAAAGCCAGATGAGTGGTGGAAGTAAACCTGATCATCAAATTTGACTGCCGTACCAGCGACGATATGCGCAAACAAGAGACCACATTTATCACAATCACAGCGAAAATAATGAGCCAAGCACTCGCAAGATTTTGCCAACGAGAAAAGCAAAGTTTGTGTTCTTACCTCATTGATCAACAGAAAAATAGAGCCGCATCGTGCGATAGTTTCTTGCAGTTCAACAGGCAGCGTTGTTGCCAGCGGACTCTTGGAACCCATCACCTGCAAAGAAACAAGCATCGCTCGTTTGGGTACAGTTAAGTTTCTAATTTCGTTGCCTCGTATATTCGAAATGCACACGAGCCAGCTGCGTGAGCGTAGCTTGTCGGCTGTGTTGAGCTTGTTGCCTGCCTCGACTTGGATTCGAACGGGAGTTTTCCCGTTTTCTGCAAAAATGCATGAGGCAACGAAATTAGACACTTACTACACAACCACGAAAATTGTATATGCTAACGACGATGACAAACAAGAAGTAACAAGTTATACAAACACCGAAATCAACCTGAGTCAATTTCTCACACAATTTCAACAGTTCCAACAGCGGCGCATGGACATCGAGTGTGTGACACGCCAGACGTAGACGTTCCTCGATTGTGCCCGTCGGCGAGTTGGTCTGGAGCGTTGAAAAAATAGAGCCTCGAATCGGCAGTTCCGCGAATTCGAAAAGTTGACGAAGTACCATAAAACCGTAAATAGAGCCCCCTCGGAATATAGATCGAAAATAAAACAGTTTAGAACGCTCTTGCCGATTGCCGAAAATAATTTTTTGAAAATGGGGTCAGTGACAAAATAGACCCTCCCTTGCATTTTAGTTTTCACGGCAAACGAAACTCAACCGTTGTGTGTGGCTGTGGCGATTAAATCGACCGTTGTGTCAATCAAATGATGCCAAAAAAAACAAATCAGAAAATGTGGTGCGCTCACATCGGAGCAACTCGAAGAACAGGCGGAACTCTGATCGAAAAGGTCAGCGGACGCGTCGAAGGACCTTTTTGTGGCTGAATCACCATCGGTTTTGATGCCGCTGGCGCACTGAAATTATCGTATTTTTTCTGGAAAGACCGTTTCCGATATTTTATCGCGCCAGGTCGACCAAAAAAACGGTGTTTCTGGGCGATTTGAGAAACTGTCCTGCCTAAAATTTGGAATGTTTTCCGATACTTTGCCGGTGCCAGCAAAAACGGTTTTTGGAAAGAACGGGTTTTTTCTGTCTGCAAACATACCATTCAGATTTAGTCTCACAAAGCATTTTTGCAGCAAAAGACCAAGCGCAACGCAAGCGCCCAACCTGTTCCGCCAATTGGCCGACCAACAATTTGTATTTATTCAACAACATGGCGCATTTTCGCATCAATAACATCAGTTTCTCGTTCGCTGGCAATTTCGACGTCGACGGTAACGGTTGTCGTGCCATTTTGGAAAATGTTGTTGTTGGAACAAAAGTGCACAATCACTGCACCTGAAACTCGTTCTCGCGCAAAATTTTTTGAAAACCCGCAAACATCAGGGTTGTTGCCAAGCGATGAAGATAGCGCCTTGTACGATCAGGCAAGCAAGGTGCGAAACCATTCAGACCAAGAACAGCCAGAGCATTGAACATAAAACTGTTTTTATTTCCAGGTGGAACGTAGGAAGCCGATATTTCAAAATAAAAACTAATAATGTGTAAACAATATTTTCCTGAGTGACAAAATCCAATGACAAGAATCAAAATTGTAAAAAATTACACTGAATGCAATATACTGCTTTCACAGCACCAAAATTGAAAATAAATAAAGTAGAAAAAGCGCACAGTAGCTAAAACAGGAACGCCAGAAAAATCACAAAAGACGCTTCATAAACAAAAATAACAATACTCCAAGTAGCTAGGTATGATTAAAAATCGGGTACCAATCTGGCAAGCACATTATCACCACAACGCAACATAACGCACCACTCGGACACAAATTCCACACAAAACATCACACATTGCATCCGAACCTTGTATTGTAACAAATTCATGATGATCACAAACACTAACATAATTTTGTTATCATTGAACGCATAAATAATGATAATAATGACAGCTATAATTGGAATAAATAAAACTACTTGCATCAAACTATAATTGGAATAAATAATATTATTTGCATTAAACTGGATATTGTCGGGCGACACGACACCCGATTACTTGATGGCCTAGCCATACGATAATGAATTGCAAAAAAATACCTATTATTTTCCACTTCCGACATCAAACGGAATGTTGCTGCCAAAGAACGGGGGCAGGTTGGCGTTATCAAACTCGCACATGAATTTGAAGCGATTCTGCAAGCAAAAATTGATGGCATAATAGGTTTGAGTCACAGCAATTGCAACACTAGTAAAATACACTAAACAGCTTTGACTGATGAGATGACTGGTCTGCACAAAAGCTTGGAGGTAACCAGACGCCACTGTAGTGGCTGGGGGGGTGGGGGGAAGGGTATCTATCTCGAGCCGACCCCAAAGGGTATCTCGAGTAAGTAGATTCATGATTTTCAAAGGCAAAAATAGGTGTTTCGACCTCCGGACCCCAAAAATCAATCAAAACCCAAAAATCACTTGTTCAGCATGTATTTTCGTCATGAAGCAATTTTAGACCACATTTTGCCCAAATGCACGCCATTTGAACACACGACCAACTTTTGGCCTGGTAAAATGTAAAAAAACCGTTTTTTTCTTGAAAAAATGGCTTTTTTTAGCACATATTTTCCATAAAAATGCAACTGACCACTGTAGTGGCTGGCGGGGATGGGGGGGGGATTCCCCCCCTAAGGGGTATCTATCTCGAGTCAACCCTTAGGGGGGATGGGGGGAAGGGTATCTATCTCGAGCCGACCCCAAAGGGTATCTCGATTAGGTAGATTTATGGTTTTCAAAGGCAAAAATAGGCGTTTTTCGACCTCGCGACCCCCAAAAATCGCGCACTCCGCGCACAAACACCCAAAAATGGTCATTTTAGGCCAATTTTCGGCAAAAATGTCAAAAAGTACCCATTTTTAGGCCAATTTTGGAGAAAATTGCATGCAAAAAACGGCCTTTTTTCGCTTTTTGACGGACCATAGGGGTATCTTGGGTCGATTGGCCTGCCACCACACTGCCAGACGCAGAGAAAGATCTACGAGACACAATGCTAAAAAAATTAGCCAGCTTGCTGCGTCTTCACGTCACATCCCAACAAGGGGGGAATACGCAGCCAGTGCGCACGAAATCGATTGAACACCGTGATGGGCTGACGAATATCAGCGACTGCATGGCTCGCCCAGCTCGTGTAAAATGAATGAAAAAATCTGCCAACCGAGCATTCGGAGTCATTCCACTGATAGTTTCCTTGACTGGCCAGCAAATGCACACAATCCTCCGGTGTCCAGTAGCAGTTGGGCTGTTGCGCCGACCAATTGCTGTACGAATTCGTGTTGAACGGAGTGCTGTTGTCCGTCCAGTAAAATCTGCAATCAAACCATATTTTGAAATTTGGTATACCATAGTGGGGCCTGCAGTATGCCTGGGTCCGGAACAGTGGTGTCGTTGAGAAATCGAAATTTTCCCATACCCAGCCTAATATTCGGGAAGTTTCCCATACAAACCCCCAATAATCAAAAATTTCCCACACCCGAAGCGGTTTCTGAAAAAATTGCCCCAAAATTTTCTTAGTGCCAAAAATGGGCCTTCAAGCAGCAAAGCATCACTGCGACGATTGCAAGGTCCAATATCAAAAAATTTCAGTTTGAAAGAATAGTCCGTAAAGCCAAATATTAACAGGGATTATCAACGTCTGCTGTCAAAAAACAATGATATCGAGCGAGAGAAACTGCGGTGACCGACAGTACAGAAGCATGAAAACATCCCCAACCGATCATTCTGATTGCAGGGCGTGTTGTCGACGTAGTTGCGCCGCATGCCTATCCAGATGCCAAACTTGGTGCCGCCGTAATGCGAATCGCTGCAAATCAACGTTGACATCCAGTATTATTGTATGCAGTTCTTGGTTCGGACGGACCGGAGTCATCATGCTTTCGGCTGTGTTTCGACAAAAATTCGCACAAAATAGGTATATTATTCGATATTCTAGGCCTGGATGTTTCAATTCCATGCGTAAAGTTTGCCTATTTTAGACAAAAGCCGGGGGAGGGGAGAAATGGGCGAGGGCTTCAAGTGTGTGCCATGGAGAGGTGAAAGCGCGAGTTCCTGCCGCCTCCCCCTCGAATTGCATTGGTGAAGACAGTTCGTGAACCGCACGCAGCCACAAACCAATGCACATTTCGTGGTAGAACGATAGTCCTATTTTGTTGCACGACAACCAAATCCCCCAAACGAACAGAGCATATTGAACGAAGTCCTGTTTGGCCTGGCTGTTGATCACGACCAACTTTCCATTCACATAATTGCCCTTGATCGTCATTCGGTTCTTGCACACAAGGTTGGCCTGCAGCGCAACGTAACGTGCAAAAGTCGCTACAAAAAGGGGTCCCCAACACATTCTACCCTGTATGGAAATTTACCCTCGGGAAATTTTCGGTTTTTTTCACAAAATGTAAAGAACCGGTTTCATCGAGAACGAGAGCTACAGTTGTGTATATTTGGATATACATGTTGAGGCCTGTATGTAGTTCGATTCTGAATTGGCCAGTCAAAGAAACAGCGATCGAATCGGCCCCTTTAAACATGAACTCACCTCGTTCCACGTCATTGGGCAATCGAATATTTGATACCATATGCCCTCTTTCTTCCACAGAAACGCCTCGTGCGTATTGGCTGTGTTGGAGGCAGTGATGTAGTTGGTCAGGTCAGAGCAAGAAAGCTAGCTAGCTGGAGGGGTCCGGCACAAGAAAGCTAGCTAGCTAGCCGGGTACCCCGATTTGGGGGGAGGGTATTGGTCCAGAAGTCAAAAACAGGAGTACAAAATTTGGTCTGAATTATGCTAACAAACATAAGCCTTAAAATGCGTATTTTTGTGCACGTGTGAGAAAATTTGAACGAATTTCGACCATTTTGGCCCACAAAATGGTCATTTTGGCACTAAAATCAACACTTTTCTTACTTGATGACCGGAGCAAGAAAGCTAGCTAGCCAGTTTGGTGGGGTATGGGTTTCGGTGCAAGAAAGCTACCTAGCAGTTGGGGTGGGGGTAATACCCCCCCCCAACCACATCACTGGTAGGAGGTATAAATATCATCCAAAGGTCTGTTTCAGAGGTCGCAGTCGGGCCGGGTTTGGCCGGCCCGGCCCGGCCCGAGCCCCCAAATCTCCGGCCCGGCCCGATTGCGATCTCTGGTCTGTTTGCTTCCTGGTGTAGTAGCTCCCCGCCCAGGTTCACCACTTTCCAGATAGCCAAAAAATCAGAGGGAAACCTATATGACGGCCGACCTTGACGGTAAAAACGAAACTAATACGACAACTAACCGCAACAACAAGTGTATGGCGGTGACGGTATCTGCGGTGGCGGTGGCGTGGCTGGACATTGCGGAAACGGACACGATTGGCCACAAGCACAAGTCAGCGAAGGGGGATTGAAAGAGCCGAACTGAGCCAGCGCCAACGGGCAGACGGCCAGTAGCAGAGCGATGGAGGAAATGTGAGACGAACTCATTGTGGACGGAAGTTGTTGTTTGTGGGATCGATGGGAAAAGCGATTGCTGGGTTGGGTGATCAATCGAACCTGGAATTGCGTCCTGCTGCATGGTTAATTGTTTGTGTTGAATGAATCTTTGTGCGCGCAACAAAAACACCAAAAGCAATTTTGTCGACGACCGGGCCCCGGGCCGAATCGACACGGGACGCGGACGCCCTTCCAACTCTTCAATCACCAGCCAGCCCGGTTACCGTAAAAACCTAACTAAATGGAAGGGGGACTCTATGATGATCGAGGACACTGATGATATTTCCAAAGATTTTTATCTCCTGATCAGATCAGAGTCAGAAACACAAACAGAGATAGAAGAAACGCTAAGGTTGAAAGAAAAACGATTGACCCATTCCAATCTGTTTCGGGTTTCTTTTTCTCTTCCATGGAGCGGAGACCGGATCAGATTTGAGTTTCCCGCTTTCTGTTTCGGTCTCTTATTTGGTCAACCGCTCACCAACCGCTCTGACCGGCAGCTGGGCACTTGTTGATCCAGTCAACAATTATATGCTTTGCAACAGATACGTATAAACCACATCCCGGGCAGTGTACTTCCTGGTCCGGCGGGGAAATTAGTGCACCTCCCTACTTTTTCGAAGGGGAAATTAGTGTACCTCCCCGGGGGGAAGGGGGAAGACCCTTTGCCCACTCTTCATAACAAGGGTATTTTGGCGATTTTTGAGAACATTGACTCAAAAATCACACATTTTAGGCCTAAAAATGCCCATTTTATGCCTAAAAATGGGTATTTTAGGCAAAAATTGGGGAAATTAGTGTACCCGGAGAGAAAATTAGTGTACTAGTGTGCCTTGGTCGGGGAATTTAGTGTACCTTAGGGGGTCCTCCCCCCTCCCCCCAGGAACTACACTGATCCCGGGCACTGGCCCATGGCGCACTTTGACGGTCTCCTTCGGTGCAAAAATGCCCGTTGTGCGCACCGATACTACCGTCAGTGGCATGGTTATTGCGTGCTCATTTGCTACTATTCACGACACAGATTACGGAGCGAGGCCAAACACACTCACCATGTAACGCTCATGCCGACATACCGAGGCCTTGTTCATTTTCGATCGCTATCGAACAGTTCCTTCTGTATTTCTTGCCACGTCCTTTCGCCTTTCTTCATTTGCGTGAAGACCTGAAACTGACCTGCTTTCGCTTGATTGACCTTGATCTGCTCTGTCGTCTCTTTTCGCGGAATAAATTATTTTCACGTCACGGTTGTTTCCGCACTCCACCGAAGGTTTGAACCACGTGCGGAATCTAGCCGATCAGCATCAGAAAAAACGCGAGGCGGGCGCGATTTTTGCACTTTTAAGTGTGTCAAAGTACAAGTCCTGCAATTCGGAGGGATAAACTTAACCCGGAGTCCAAATACCGGAGGAGAATTATTCGGCATTCTCCGGTAGTAAGCCTTCCGAGGTCAAGGCGCAATAGTCGATGAACAATTCGACTCGAACGTTTGGATCGCGAAAGCGGACCTGGCCCACAAATATTCATTCAAGCCTTCCGAAGAGAGAAACATGTGCCCAGACGGCGCTCGTGAAGGAGTCTGGAGTCTACATATCTCCTGTTTTTGTGAGGCACAGTTAGCCTGCTCGATTTTTAGTTGTGCAAGGGACAATTGCAAGAGGGGTGATCACACAGGCATACAGCAAGCCAATGGAATGTGATGGAAAGCGTTCACTATGTAGTTCCCAAAATTGGTACTCAATTGTTCTACTGAGGTCCCGGTTTCTGTTCTTTTGCAGGTCACGCATAACTGGCTGAAAGACAAGTTTGATAAAACACTGAGTGAGCAGATAACAATATGCAACAACTGCAGCCTGCTCAGACAAAAAAGGGAAAATGTACCAGGTGCCCAGCTTATTCTGATATGATTGACAGACGTCAGTGTACTTTTATGAAGTTTCGTTCTGCTTGTGAAAACAGCGCTGCAGAAACTTTTGGTGACATGAAGTTTTGCCAAAACATGATTCAAAAGAATTGAATGTTGGTGCGGTCCAGTACAGAGAATATCAAGTTTTCCGAGAAGTTGCTCCACAAAGACGCTAACGGCAGATCAGGAACAGACACTTTGGTTTGGTGATTAGTTAAGATGTGCACTGGTAACGCAAGGCACAAGGCAAAGCAAACATTATACCGTACCATCACGCGACCAACCGACATACTCATGATTCATGAACGCCACATAAAAAGGAAATACGCGCGTTGAATGCTGCTCCCTGCGCGGCGCCTGACGCGATCCCCAAAGTGTGCGTGCTCTGTTCTTGTCGCTGACGTCACGCAGCACTGGAAACGGGCCACGACTTGGTGTTAACGATGTTGTGCAGGGCCGTGCATTAACCGCGATACAATTTGGTCAAAGGTCACAATCGAAACACGATCACTTTTTGCTTCATTCTGTTCTCATGATCACGCAAAAAACCAAGGGAAAAACGCAACAATCAGCAACAACAACACACATCGCATTGTACGTGAAATAGTCAATCAATAATCACGTGTCCATCAGTGTCTCAGGCCCGTCCACATTCTGTTTCGCCTTCAAATACGCCGCGTACTGGGGCGTGCGCTTGAAGTGGGCGATTTTCTTCTTGATCTGTCCGACTGTCAGTTGATAATGATTGTGAGGGTCTCGGCTCATTGCCTGCAAAACACTTGATTAATTTGGAATATTACTGTCGTACGTTTGAACACAAAGCGCAAACTCAGTCTGCAGCCAAGTTTGTGAAAATTGCAAGGCGAAACTATTAACTTGGTGGTCTTCATCACCTGATTCTTTTTGTGATACAAGGTTATTTCGTGACTACTGATATCAAATCCGACAACCAAAGAAATTGGTTCCAAAACTTCCGAAATGCCTGTGCTTGACACAAACAATATTCACGTGATCGAGACTTATTCGATTGGACCACCAAGTTCCATACCGCGATGGTGAATTCCGAATATCAGAATATTAGTCCCGTGCGTTGGAGCACAGTGCGCGCGTGGTCGTTTTGCTGTGCCAGTGCACTAAAATACCCGACTCTGCCTGAGCACGCACCTTGAAATCGTCACCATGTCTCTGCATCATGCGGGCACAGAAGAGCACCTCCGGTTCGGCCAGTCGGTGATTCGGTGTGCGCTTGGCGCGTTTGTTCGTCACCTCAACCTCCATTTGTTCGACTGTTGATGTTTCAGCAGCTTGGCCCTGAAAATTGGTCGCCATGAGTGTTGTGGTTGCAAAGTGATAGACCACAATTGCCCGCCAGTCAGACCAGGCGATCTGTTATGACATACAGTATATCTTGTCGCCAAGTCAACTTTGAAGGTAAGTCCAATGGCTTGGGCACAAGCAAATTTTGGTTGTTCGCAGTGTATTTCCGGGGAAGAAGAGTCTCCCTCTTGGGTACACTTAACCCTTTAATTCCCCACCCGGTACACTTAATTCCCCAACTTTGGCCTAAAATAGACATACGTTCAAGTGTCAATCCTTCATTACAGGGATTTTTTTTCTGAAAAAGGGTATGAACAACTTTTGCTCTGGTCGAAATCAGTGCGCCAACTCTATCACAAAATACAGCTCAACACCAAGATTTGCCGATGCCCAGGCCAGGTCCATGCCAACGGACTTGCCTTCAAAGTTGATCCTGCCGTTGGCCACCTGATTTTACGTGCGGGCGACACTACAAGATTTACTGGTGTGCGTGATTTCAGCGCAAGGCAGGTCCGATCATCTGACTGACTAACGCACAAAATGACAAAGGCACGCGATAACTATGGGTGATATTTTTGAAACGGTGTAAAGGTCAGTTGGGTGTAAAGGTCGGTGGAAAGCTCGGTCGGCAGCTCAGTGTGATAGACCTCGGTGTAAACTTGAAACATTCCACGTTAATAACAGGCAATGTTTCACGTTTACACCGAGCTACGCCGACCGAACTTTACACCGACCTTAAGCCCAACTGACCTTTACACCGTTTCGAAAATTCCACCCTATGTATCTCTTGGGATTCCCATTTGTGAATTGGGAAAACGGCGTATTCAACCGACCAACTGAATTTTATTTACGTCGTACGTCAATCCGGCGTAGAGCATATTGTCTGAAGCCGTCATCTTCACGTTCCACGATGCTTTCAGTGCGTCGCTGCTGTAATCGTATACATACAATGCGTGAAACATCGCCTGTTTCGCATTAGCAGACACAAACGCTTGGAATCAAACAAGGTGGTTGGCTCGGATCTGTCTTGACCACGTGAGTTTGCTTGCTTTGCGCTGCGGCCACTAATTCCAATGTCTGGGGATTGATTGCAGACAAAAAAAGAAACCCAGCAACCACCAAAAAGAAAAAAACAACCCCCCACAAACATTAACAACCGCACCAACCAACCCCCCCCCAAAAAACCATATTAATACCAGTCGCACTGATCAGGAATTCTCAATCACGGAACCAGGGTAGATGCCATTGTCAATGAGAGTGATACCTTGCAAATACATACGTGTGAAACATCATCAAAGTGACTCACCCTTGAGGTCGTTGTCTCGCCTTGCGCTTCAGGCGTTTCTTCAGCGTTTTCGCCGTGCTAGTCGACATCACGCGCTTGGCCTTGCGTCGTTTGGACTTGCCCATTTTTAGGCTTTATCGGAAATTTGCCTGAATTTTCAGGTTCCGAGATATATTCTCAGGCACATGCTGTGCGCGTGCGGCATGGGAAAACCAAACACGGGAAATAATGCGATATCCACAGATTAGTGGAAGTGGATCGGGATAGGTACCCAAATAAATCGATAACTGAATAAATGCAGATTGATTTTCAGATCAATATTTTATCGTTATGCATGTGAGTTCAATGCACATGTGGTATGTGGATTTGGTCACTTTCTTGATTGTATGAAAATTATGCACAAATTTATAGAACGTAAATAGTATAACAAACAACAACACATTTATATAGAATCACAAAAAAACGAAACAACCCTATACTGTCATAAAGAACCGTTTTTTATTTTTCGTGGAAAAAAAACGGTTTTTTTTCCGAAAAAAACCGTATTTTTTCCAAATACTTTTCCAGTACTTAAGAACGTAATTTCGAAAAATATAACGATTTCAGTGCAAAATTTGTTCGACGTGACAAGAGTGCTCTTGAAGAGTGTTGAAGTCAGTCGAAAACACTAGGTTTACACGCTTTTTGGCCCATTTTGGGCCGGTTAATTTTTGTGCTCGAGCCAATTTTTCACTGAAATCGAAAAACTCATCAGTTTTGCATTACAATTTTTTGGAAAAATTGGAATAAAGTACCGATATTTTTCCGATCAAAAACCGAAAAGGGACCCACGGAAAAATAAATGGAAAAGTATTCGGGTCTCGGAAAAAAAACGGTTTTTTTCGGTTTTTTTTCCGAAAAAAAAACCGGTTTTTTTTCCACCTGCCAGTATAAACAACCCCCATCACCCGAAACCACAAAGCACTATATGCAAATAGTTGTTTTCGCAAAAAGTCGTTGAAAATTTTTGGTCACAAGTGATTATCGAAAAATAGTGATCACAGCTGCATTGACAACTAAAAAATTAGCAAAGTGAAACATCAGCAAGCAAGAAAGGCGTTGAGGTCGTCAAAAAGTCAATAAAAATGTCAAAATTATTTAGAATCATTGCCAGTGCATAATAGCCCCGTTTGGTGAAGTGATATGCAAGTATTCGAATACGGAGATCAACTAACAGTTGTAGTGCCGAAAAGAAACTAAATTGCAGTGCACTTTGAAAGAAAACAACACGAATCTCACTTTGAAATGAAAAATGATCCATTCCAAGCACATTTCAACAAATTCCTACAGAAACAATAACAAAAGAAACACAAAACTATTGGATTAAGCGCCATGCTCCTTCACCGTGAGCTTGGCATTGAGTCGACGCAACCAATTGAAAGGGATCAACAGCAGACATCCACCAATCAGGTAGCACAACGTTGAACCGATCGACCAATAGACTGCAAGCACAATATAGATGTTTGGTGCTACTTGGATGCGAACGTGTGCCTGTTGTATTTATGCGCATTCAACGTTTCGCTCGTGGGTGCGCAGAATACGCACATGCAATAAACAGACAAACTTGCTGCCACACTGACTGGAGAATGATCTCAGTCTCCGAACAAAGTGTGTCGTGCAACAACAGCCAGGTGCTGGTTTCGACCTGGTCTCGCGCACAAGCGGTGGTGCGCCAGATCATCGAATGCACCAGATGGTCATGTGTATGAAACGCATGAATCTGAATTGTAATTCAACAAACCTATGTATAGTGACCAAAATTACGGTAATTTATACTTCGCAGAAAAACGTTTTTTCTCTCGAAAAAATGCCGTTTTTTTCAAATAAATTACCGGTACTTTGGGAATCCGAGGTCAAAAACAGCCATTTTTGCGCAACTTTTTGTTTGCTTGTGGTTTGGAGCCCTAACATAGATTCGAACCCTCAAGAAAATTTTTCGCCATTTTCAGACAAAGGCCACATTTTCTCGGAAAAATAAATTACCGGTAATTTTTACGGGTAATTTATTATCGAAAATTACCGGGCTCCGGAAAACAACGTGTTGCAACCAGTGCGACGGCTGGCAGCTGATGTTATACGCGTGAGAGACTATCGCTGCAAAAAGGGGACAAAAATGCTGCGCTTGAGTTTTGCCGCACGCGTGAAAACCACGAACTAAAAACGTCAAAAACCCTACGAAAATTACCGGCTCCGGAAAAAAAACGTTTTTTTGTTCCTCCGGAAATAAAAGTGCCGACACCAACCAACGGCAGCCGTGAACGGTCCCAAGGCGCGTGCCAATGAGCCCTGCGATCGTAACACCCCCAACACCACACCCTTGTCACCGTCGTTGGCAATGTTCGAGACCAATGTGGTGATGGACGGCACCACACAGGCAGATGCTGCAATGTAAGGGCTGGTTGGGCATATTGGCTAGTTGTTGAGAATACAATACAACCGTCGTCGACCGGCTTCTTTGAATCAAGCAAAATCCATTCTTATTGAGGCACGGTATTCTTTTTTTGATCCAACATAAAAATTTAAGTAATGTTTCTTTCATTGATTCTTGTGTTTACAAATGATGGTAAGCAAAGCATGCAAATGAGCAAAATGCAGCGGGACTCATAAACGAGGTCATGCACACATAAAACATCAATCAACGCGCCTGGAGGAATGAACTTCAAACTCCGTTTCTGTGTCGTCGTTCATTAGAACTGTTGAATAAACATGAATAAACCCCGAATATATTCACAAACCGAACGCATACAGTGCCAGTCCGACATAGAACAACGCGTGTGTGTGTGTGAGACCGATGATGACGTAGGCGGGCACGATCGCTGCGAGACCACACAACGCACAAGCCGTGTGCTTCTCGATCGAGATACGGCGCACATAACCACCTGTAAAGTGCACACACGTGGGTACATTTATTGGGCTGGTCAAGAAATTGAGTGTTTGGATAACGAAAGGGACAATAATGGGTTTTCGGCCATTCTGTTGATCAGGCACAGGCATTTTTACATGGGTTGAGCTATGCATAAGCCCGAGAATTCAGGCAGGCAGGATGATCTGTTGTCACACGGAGACAGACGGTCTACCAAGTCATCGCCGGTGCGAATATACCAGAGTCTTGTGTTCCGGTGACTAACACACGCGAGTTGCGCAAAATCATTATTTTGAAGTCAACCGTCTCTTCACACACAGACACACACACCTTGAACAGCAATCATAATGAGTCCGGCGAAGAAGTACATTCGACCCTGTTGAATGCTAAAAAAGAATAACAACTGCGTTTGGTAAATTATGATGATTTGCACTCTCAAGCATTTTATTTCCACTCATTCACCTGTCATACTGAAATCGTGAATGCGTGAAGAAACTGAGCGTGAATTCGAGTCCCGAGTAGAGAAACAGAAACGTGAAGTACACGAGGCCGTACTGCTGCATCAACGCACGATCTGAAAATAAATGGCGCTATGGTTAATTTTCTTCTGCGGATTTTGTATTGTGTTCGGCGTTACACAATAAGATACACCGCGACCAAGCTAACTAAACTTCAGAAGAAGTTAATGGAAGCTAATACTCAGCGAAACAGTTCCAGATGCAAAGAAACAAATAAAAACCCGCAATCAAACAGTTGTGATAAAAGGCAATAGTAATGTTACATAAATAAAATAACCGATATAATACCAAAATCTGACACCTTTGGGTGCAACAGCGTCCCGCACGGCGCGATATGAAAACAATGATGAGACATTGACATAATCGGATATTTGCGTGGTGATTTGGGACAGCGTGCTGCGCTGAAACATAACAGAAATACTGTACGTATACTCTGACGATGCTTTTGGGAGAAACTTTTAAAACGCGTTGCCTGATCCGTAAAGCACACGCCGCTGGCGCAGCCAGCTGAGTTTCGTAGGATTTCGCAAATCACTACGTTAGACTCGTGTGTTGAGTGATTGGCAGTCACGTGACCGCTGCAGCTAACACACGCATGATGTGCTTTGCGGATCAGGCAACGTGTTTGAAAAGTTTCTCCCAAAAGTATTGTCAGAGTATACTTGCTGGTAGTTCTTATCCTCGTCATACACCATCTGGTGCATTCCTACTGACGATGACCTGGTGCACCGCCCGTCTGCCTCCAGAAAACAAGAAACGGCTAAACTCACAGCGCTACTACATTGTTTCAGAAATACATGCAAATACACCAATTGATACGAAATTTAATCAGACACTCAACAAAGTGTGATTGCACGCGTATACCCGCTTCTCCTTCGGTAATGTTTCAGGCAGCGCGCACACAATGATGGCCAGCTCCAGTGCTGTGAGTGCGACGGCGAACCATGCGGGTGCGGCGAAATGTGCGTAATCGATAGGCACGTCACCATTCGCAGCAACGCCACCAAATGATGACGACGACAGACGGGCATGACGCGCGAACATGGCGCCAATCAGCGGACCGAACAGGAAACCGAACGAGAAACAGATGCCCACGATCGCCTGTGTGTGAGTATAAGTACGAGGGATACCAGACATGGTGATCGGATTGGTCCTACATACGGTAACACTTGGTCGCGTGACTTTCTTGAACCAAGGATACTAAAAGAAATACAAGATTCGAAAAGCAGACTCGTTGCGATTGTGGCGTGGACAGTAAATTGTGTATATTGAAACGTTTATCGCGTTGTAGCAAGTGCCAAAAGTACAGGACATAGGAAGTAAGACTTTGCTCACTATCTGGATCGAGAAGCCGCGTTAAGAAACGGCAATGGGCCCAGCTGTTTCCCAGCCTGCCACATAACACCACCAAGTTTGCAGAATGAAACAGTTATAGCACACGACCAGCCAGTTCCGACGCTAAAAATATTCCAAAGCAAGACGGAGCCTGGGCTGGCATCGCAGTTGGAGATTGGTCTTGGTTTGGACGTGTACCAGGATATATATTTTTCAGGAGCAATTGACTGCCAAAGTAGTTGCTCTTGCCCAAAACAGCCACCTTGCCACAACGCAATGTAATGTGTGTCTAACCATTCCCTTTCCCCTTTGTGCAACAGGGAACAAATCGGCAGCAATAGCAGTTGCCAGCGACACACTCGCTTTGCACAGACCGCCAATCACGCGAAACATCACAAACACGGGGAATGTGTGTGCGTACAACCAGATGATATTGGCCATCAGTGAGCCGCACTGCAATTAAAATAGGAACTATTTTGTATTGATTGAGTGATTGGTTTGGGTAGATTAGAATTGAGGATTACATATGTGAAGGGCGGCTCTGGCACTGCAATGCCAAGAGAAGCACACAGTATTTTGCTATAGGGCTGTGATGGAATTGGAGGGAGAACTAGGAAAGTTGTTATTTGAAAAATACAGACCAAGCGGATAATCTCGTGGGCTTTCAATGGTACATAGATGGTACCAGCCTACATACTCAAATTGTCCCAGTACCACAGGTCGGTTAGCCTCAGTCCCACAAGTCGCTCCAAACCAGCCGTGTGTGCACAACAAACGCCCTACCACGTATAGATACTTATACGCACAGCACCAATATTCGCCTTGTTCACCAACCGTGACCACAATCAACAACGGTCGCCGTCCAAACACGTCCGATAACGCACCGATGGCGGGCGAGGACACAAACTGCAGCACGCTGAACATCGAACCCAGCAGGCCTGCGTGCCAAGTTTAATTGTGTCGTCAATTTTATGTTCATTCACATTAATTTTAAGCGTTTGTTTATGGAGGTCGAAATGAGGAATCCTCAACAGTCGGTATCTGCACAAAATTTCAAAATTTTCTGAATATTGTACATTTCCAGATTTACTGATCTCGCTCGACCAGCGTGTTTATCTGGGCAACAACTTTCATACTGGTCTTCGATCAGCGTATTACACGTATCTGGCAACACAACTTTTATACACTGGTCAAAATTGGCGGCATCAATAAAGCTGGGAACATCCAACAAATCCATCGGTTCGGTCACCAGGCAGTGTAGTTCCTGGTCCGGAGGGGGAGATAGCGGACCCTCCGTTTTTTCGGAGGGGGAGATAGTGCACCCCCGAGGGGGGAAGACCCAAATTCAGGAAAAAGTCACTTTTTGAGGTAGAAAATTTGACCTATTTTTGATCCTTTTTGGAAAAAATTCTTCATAAAAAGGGTATTTTGACGACTTTTGGGAACATTGGCCTGAAAATGACACATTTTAAGCATAAAAATGCCCATTTAGGCCTAAAAATGCTTATTTTAGGCAAAAATTGGGGGAGATAGTGTACCCGGAGAGGGAGATAGGGGGACAGTGTATCACCTGAGGGGGAGATAGTGTACCCGAAGGGGGACCCCCTCCCCCCAGAAACTACAGTGTCACCAAGTGAACCAACCAGCAAAGAACACAGCATTCATTCGATCAGAGTCCGGCGCACCGATCAGGGAACGGAACCAGCGCAGTTTGGCGTTCAACAAACCGTAGAAGGAATCCTGTGATCGTGAATATTCAGAATATTAGTGCTGCTTATGTGAGCATATGATGCACCCTTATGCACAGCCATCCCTGTGAGATGCGCGCAATCCTGGCAGATGCACAATGACAGGGTTGCTATATTTCCCGTTGTACAATACATCGGTTACAGTAAATGTATCAAACGTAGGTATTTAGAAGAATATTCTACGATCCATCTTTTGTATAATGAACCTCCACATAGTAACATTGTGACTGATCATTGGTGTGACCGGAAAGCTAATTGAAGATTGCTTCACCATACAGAGGTTATAGTGCATAAATACCCATTGGACTCAAACACTACCAAAATCCAATCCAACAAATCATAACCCCATCCCGCCCCAATCCCCCACCTCATCCGACGTGGCAGCATAGTAGTCCATCAGTGATGGGAACAAAGGCAGAATCGAAGTGAACGCCAACAGGTCCAGTACGAGCACCACAATCAGTACCAGCACCGTGCGACGTTGCACTGGCACCGCGCCAACATCGCCGGTACTCGACTTTGACGGCTGTGCGGTGCCAGCCTGCTGCATACTGACTCACTCACGCTGAAACTGGGACAAATTAAGTTTGATGACACACACAGACGGCACTACATGGCCTCGCCGCAGCAGTAGTTCGAGTAGAATCTGGGCTGGGCTGGGTCTGGCCTGAATCCAAGCCTGACACAAACATGGAGTCAAGCCTGAATGTAGGCCTGAGTCAACACCACTGTTGGGGACGAAATCTAGTGGCATAAATTCAATGTAGGGCTTGGCTGGGCGAAAGCCATCGAACTGCGACTACAATTTTCACAATTAAGACAACCAAGATACTGTATAAAACTTTCAGTTTCGTTTATCACAGTAATTGAAACGCCACAATAAATTAACTGCACAACCGTGGAACCACTTGTAAAAAGGACACCGTTAATTATGCATTCCAACACAAATCATCACTGCAGCCAATCACATCACTCGTCAGTCAAACATTCAACCAATCGCTGCAGCTCATTGGCCAATGTTGTATCTGGCCAATCAGCGGGCGCCATCGCCAACACGTGCGCCAGCACGCGACGCAGGGATGTGGGCACACCTGTCGGAAAAAGCTTTCATTTATTTAGTTCACAACTGTTGTTGCAGATAGTGCTAAAAGCCAAGTTTTATGTGGTTACAATGAGTAATTCGAGCTTTGGCCAATTGTTTTGTCATCAAATCAAGGCGTCAAATCAAGTGGTCAAACAAGCAGTGATACACGCGCCCCAAATGAGCGCGAAAATAAGACACGTGATTTGACGACATTACCATAAGCCCAAGCTTTCAGCACATATAACCTTCAGTGTTTGGCACGGCCAATTGGGGCAGTGAACGCAGCCACATTAGTAAACGGGATGAGGGCGAGGCGAGCCTGAAAATAAAAGGTGGCATTGAGAAAACGGTGCAATTATCGATTTTCCTTCGAAGAAGCTGAAATTTGAAAATGTTTCAGGCCCACAGGCTTGTGTGACGTGCATAAAAGAATGCGAGCGTGCTACAATGCGTGAATTCACACTAGTAAAGTTTAAAAAAATTGCAGCAACACAAATGCCGCGTGAAGCTGCAAAAAACCTGCACAAAACCGACAAACAACAACACCCCAAAACACTGACCTGTCCACATGTGCGGCATGCCGTTCATAATGGACACGTGCACGCGCACCACACAACGCGAACAGCGACGTGGCCAGAGTGGAGCGATCGACTGCGGTTTGAACGAATGGCAGATAACTGCAATGTTCGGGAACAAGGTGGTTTAGTGAAGGTCACACGCAGAGACAAACTCGTACTCTAATGCACGAAGAACAAACATGGGCCGCCTGGTATGCACTTTGCTTGGCATCAGGCTCTGGCTTGGGCGACTGCGTAACTTTTCACGTACGAATATTTTTGACTTTTTTCTAATTTCGACCAGCATAGTAGATAACTTCAACGCTGTACGATATTATCATTCCAAAAAAATAGCCGAATGCTCTCACAAAAAAACATACAGTCCAATTGCTAAACTTTTTGAAAAAAGAAGACTGCCGAATAATCTCACGTCCTCTGTGGACAGCAAAGGACACCTCGTCCACAGAGAGTAAAACTCACTGTTCAGCCAACGTGTCATGTCCGTGTTCATACAGATTGACCACGTGCGTACAACGGAGTGCGTCCACATCCAAACACCAACCGTCAGCCAATTGCACCACCTGATTCATTCGTGGGTACAGAACATTATTGGTGTGCACATGAGTGGCGCTTGTGTAGCGCGTTTTTTGATGCCGTTTCAACCTGCTCTCACAGACGAGCGCAGTGCACCAGGTCAACGTCAACGCGAATGCACCCCAAAAACACCTGTGAGCTGGCCCTATGCTCCCATGACCTGTCCACAAATGAAGTCACTTTGCTTGAACGCATGGCACTAATATTCCAACTACACCCACCAACCTGTGCCCAAACATCAGCTTCGTTGTGTTCACCAGCTGCACGCACACATCTGGTGCACCAATCCTCACGGGCCGCTTGTGTTAGGGGCGATGTGGGCGATAGCTCGTCAAAAGTTGGCTCGGACTGTAATGCAGCGCGGGACCCATCATAGTTGATGCCAAACTTGGTTATCCGATCGCATCTGCCTTTTCACGTGACTTTTTTTTAAATTAAGAGCAGCTCGAGACTTGCGGAGCAACTAGTTTTGACCGTGACCAGTGTAAAAGTTGTTTCCTTGTTTTCTGGAAACACTTTTATGCTGATCGAAACTAGCAGCCCCAGTGCAGCTATAAATATCCTTCAAACAAGCCATCACACGTGATCAAACCAGATCCGACCAAATCGATAAGTCTGACACCAATCCCACAGAAACAACATGCAAATGAAACATCGGCCAACCTGCGCACTGTGTCCTTCATTGAGCAAGTACACTCTCCATCTTTCATCGACCAACGCCAATGGTCTAGCTGGTTTAATGCCGGTGTACAACATCAGCTGTTGCGCAATTAACAGCTGTACGTGCGTGCGCAGCAGTGACTTGTACACCCGTGCGTTGTGTGCGTGTTGTTCGCGTTGTATGACGTCCCAAAGTGAAGCACTGATAGTGTAGGGATCAAACTGAAACAACAATGAAAATTGCACAAAACCATTGTGCATTTTCATTGTTAGCGAAACACGCGACTCTCCTGAGCTGCAGTTCTTCCTTCGTGGGTACAAAAGCGCAACCAACACTTATGCGCACGACACTAATAAACAAACATAAAATTATCGATCATGATATTGGTCGCACAATGACCATATAAGAATTCATCAAAATCAATCCTGACTTTCACGTTCAGTCACTCTTAACCAAAAACACCCCCAAAAAAAAAAAAAAAAATACCTGCGAGTACTCAGTGAACAGCGCAAACATGTTCTCACAAACGTCCTCCGTCCGCAGCACACCCAGTTCGGCAGTCAACCAATCATCACAGTCAACTATCATCGACAGATAATCGTGACAGACTGACAGGAACGTACGGAGTCGGATATCGGCGATGCCGACCTTCATGAGGGTGGGTGGGGGGTAGTTAGCAGATTATTCTTTCATTCCATTTATCTCCACTCGATCCTGTACTCACCTCTTTCCGGCAAACTCTGTCCTTTGGCATTTTGCCAACTTTGTCCAACAGTCGAATCAGCGCAACGAATTTCGGCTGAATGAACGTTTGCCAGACCAACGATATCAGGGCACACGATAGAGCGTGCGAGTCCAGCTGTAAATTGGGTCACTTTGTTTGGTTGGAATAGTCATGCGAAAAATATGGCAATACTTACGCATCAGTGCCGAAGTATGTTCGGGACAAAAATGTGAGACAACTGAACGGAATCAATGGAAGTTTGAAAGGTCTGTTCGTCAATATGTACGTATACTATAAAATTTATCAAAATATCCAAAGCAACACGGACCATTTTAATGAGCTCCATAGCAGTGCGTAAATTGTCCAGCTGTGCATCCGGTTCCTTCGACCATTGTAATGCGACACACCACGATGTTTCCAATAGAACGGTGTTGGCTTGCAAACTCAGGGGCAATAGCGTCATCAACTCGCACACCGTTAGGATCTGCAAACTTCATTGCTGATATTGACCTTGGGCTGGATCGGCAATATTTGAGACAGTAATCTGGTTTCACACGTGTCGGTATGCGAATACATCGAAATTTTACTGGTTATTCAATGAACTGCCACAACCCGTAGGTACGACCTGACCTAAACTAGCTCGGCAAAACAAACACTGTAGTGGGGCGGTCAAACCTGGCGATCGGATAGGACTGAGTAAAGCTACATGGATCATGGACCAATCACATCCGATCACCAAGTTCGCTACCAGCCTAAGACACCGGCGAACATCAATTCCAAATTTCTCTCAATTCACAAAATTCCCACGATTGACATATAAAATCCCGCCCAATCCCACACACACACCCATTCCTGCACGGTCCTATCCCCATCGGTCACATATTCGCGTGTCAGTACATCCCTCAACGTGAGCATCCACTCGTGTCCCTGTGCAATGCATCTACCAGCTGCCCATCTGGCCAATTGTTCAGCGTAGAACGTTGCCGACGCCGAATGCAGCAAGGTGGCCAGTGTGAGAGAATTCTGAGCGTGCTGATTGTTGTGGCCTGATTCGGCAAGCAGACAATGCAGCCAAGCGAGACATCGCAGATGGTGCAACATCAGGTCCCAGCGTTCCAGCCGGACGTTTATGGACTCGAATCGACCGCCGTGCACCACTGATGATGTCTGTTTCGTGGTGAGTTTGACTGCATCTTCAGTGTCAACGTCACTGCACTTGGTGGTCTTGTCTTCGTCCATGGCATCATCTGGATGGTGGAATTTTGGCAAATGGTACAGTCGTAAACGCAAGTGGTCGACTGTTGTCGTTAACCTAAGCAACCCTGGAGGGCGAGCAATTAGGGTCTTGACCACAAGCGTTGACGCCAGCACTATAAGCCGGAACTCTTGATTGAATGTTGAAAATGGTGCTCGTACGGGCTATAAGACCAACTGGTGCGATTGCACGGGCGATGGGCGAATATAGAACCAGGAGAACGAAAACGTGCCGTTTGTATTACCATCACCAGAAACTAATGCGCGAAACTTTCTTGAATTAAGATGAGATTCATGAAAAGCTTACGAACAAACCAACCATTGTCATAATCGGCAAACGCGCGTGTCGCCACGGCACGAGTGACCAGACATAATGTGATGCATTCGGCCAATCGATTCGATTCGATCACCGCGCGTTCAATTACGCTCACACAATCGGTTGTAGATGATGGGCCATCGAATCTGCAATGTGTGTTCGTTGGCCGGGTAGCTGCTAACGACAGACAGGCAGGCAGGTCATAGACTAGGATTCAGATGAAGAGGATAGGGCTTGGCTCTATGGCAATAAAGAATAATTCTAACTGTATGCAGCAGAGAATGGATTATTTAAGCCACACCGCAATACAGTGCCGGATGACAATTACGCAGAGCAGAGAGTGTACCGCTAAAAAAAACAAACACTCACTTGACCAACAACATCACCAATCGATATAGACACGGCGGATACACGCTGGTACGTTGTGTGCCCGACAGCCAATACAAGCACAACAATTCGCAAACAGTGCGCGCGGGCAGACCGAATTGGGGCAGAATCACTGTTGTGAATTGAGCTGTAAATGGTGGTGGCTGGCTGGCTGATGTTTCATTTGTGATACATAGCCAACTCTTTCGTCGATGACATTATCGGGGACCTGATACGTCCAGTCAATGTGAAGAACGTTCACAAAAAGATGGTAATTATGATGAGGTTACCGGCAGACTGGGCGCCAAAAGATTTGTGAAAATTTTCACCATGCGGAGGTGTTGACACAAAAAGATGCTTTTGTTGATTAACAACGGCAATTCAGTTGTTGCCCATGTTTCATCGGTGTTACAGTGTACCCTCTTTATAGTGAAGCTCTTTACTGCGCCTCTTTATAGTGGACATGTTTGAACACTACTTTGTTCACCTATGATGGACAATGATAGGGAATGACCGATCACGATCCTGACACAACAAAGAGGCTAGACTGTATCGTATATAATGACATACCCAAATCGACGCGATCATCGAGCACCGAAGCAAACAGGAATCGACCGAATGCCGATCGTCTCGCGTGATCACAATCAGTGTCATTCAATCGCAGTGAATGCCACACACTCGCACTGCTGCCACTCGTTGAATTGGGATTGACGTGGCCGACAGTGGTGTGCATGTGGTCGTGCTTCATGCATCTGCAACACCAACGGGTGGGGTCGAAAATCCCGAAAAAAAAATCCCGAAAAATAAAAATCCCGAAAAAAACCCCGAAAAGCAAAAATCCCGAAAAATGAAATTGAGGAAAAATACAAAGTTTAAGGTGCAGAAAGGGGTATTCATGTAGTTGGAGATTATAATTTGGGCAATGGATCAGTTGGGACTCAAGATATTGAAATTCTCGTTCGGTCATGTCTTCCTGGCTGGCACCCTAAGCCTAAGCCTAACCCTGAATAAAGGCCTGGGCGATGTATTTTTGTGGATAGTTCCTTTACGTGGACAAGTCTTCCTGGCTGGCAGCTTAAGCCTAAGCCTGAAATAAAGCCTGAGCATGTGTATTTTTATTGATGTTTCCTTCGTATGAACAGGTCTTCCTGGCTGGCAGCCTAAGCCTAAGCCTAACCCTGCATGCAAGCCTGAGCACTAACTACATGAATGCCAACTTCTGACAAAAAAATTTGGTCCATTTCTACACCTTTTTATTTTTTCGGATTTTTGATTTTCGGGATTTTTTTGGGGGTTTTCGTTTCGGGATTTTTTTCGGGATTTTCGACGGTCACCACACCACACCAACATAATATTGTAGCGTGGTGCTGATAAAAATGATCAAAATAGTTGAGCACGTATAGAACTTGGTAATCGGAGCTCGGATCAGACACGGATGCAGGATGAAGCTAAAAAGCTGGCTCTCTCACCCGATCAGAACAGACGGCTGGATGATAGCGCAAATATCTTGTTTCTGCTTTCAAAAATGTTTCGCGGCTCGCATGACAGCAGCCAAAAACAAAGAAACAACTTTGATAAATGGTGTTGTTTGTTTGTTTTATTGCTCTCAATGACGCATAAAACCATGCAGAAAATTAGTGATAGAAGCACAGTTGCAAGACCAGGTGGGACAATTACGGAGATAGAAATACCATAGTTACGCGAAATAAATGGTGTTACTCAAAAACAAAATATCCAAATCCCAACGAACGCAAATGAATCTATTTTGACACCATCAAACCAACCTTAACGTATCGAACACCGACCACTTGTTGTTCATCGTATTCGCTTCAACATTCTGCTGCGTTGAATTGCGCACGCGTCCGATCAATCGCATTAAATCATTCAGTTCGCTTTGGCTCATATTCAACATCTCGCTCACGTTCGACTGCAATTTCATTTTTAGTGATCTTAAGACACCGTCTACGTTGTCTATGCTAGTTTGTTTTGTTTTATTGCGATATCAAAAACTTAAAACTCACCGTTGTACATTGCTGCGCGGCTCTGTGCGTGCACTCCACAGCTGTCACAAATCGTACCCTGCTACAACAACCGACCCAACCTTTTCATCCTCCTCCATTGCATCCACAGCACTCAATGTTTCAGCAGCTGCATGCGCATTCACCAACTGTTCGATCACATCACATTGTCGCATCAACACAACGGATTCAATCGATTCGTCACGATTCGCTCTGATCGCATCCAGACACGCGCACAAATGCCAGCACGCGTCGGCATGCGAGATTGTGTCGTGTTTCTGGAGCAGATTCGTTGCGATTAATAGCGTGTAAAGTAACACTAAGCCAACATGAGCCCGATTTCGGAGGTGGCAGATTAGTGAAACATTCATACGTGGCTGCTGATTTGGGAAATGTCACACGTTGTAGACTACAACGTGGTGCATAAGCATTTTCTCTTTCTATTCGTTTTGCAAGCACACCACCTCCGAAATCGGACTCGTGTTGGCGTCGGTTGCCTTTACAGGGAATCGTTCATAGTGTTGCAGCATAGCAAGTGCCAAAAGGATAGGATATGACGTAACTCACTATCTGGGCCGAGACGCCACGGTAAGAAACGGTGGCTCCCGCAGCTACGTGCCCAGCCCAAATAACATCACCATTCAAATTGGCAGAATAAATGAGTTGTAACCCAGTTCCGAAAATGATCCAAAGAAAAGGAAGGCGCCGCGTGCCCATCGCATAAAAATATCAGCATTCCAGCTTCTACGCACGGCACCAACATTCGAGTTTTCAACACCTCACTCACCAAGAATATAGCCAAGGCGGTCTTCTTAGCGCGCGTGGTTTGCAGACGTTTCACGAGTTCACACATTCGATTGGTCATTTCCCTGCCCGACCACGTTTTCAACAACACACCCACCGCCGTTAACGTTGCGTCATCACGTGCGTCCTGACATGAAACATCGCACAACACTGCGGCATACGGGGCACTGATCCGCTGTAATTGATAGTTGGAAATTGAATAGGCTCGCGACCACCACGACTGTGATGTTTTTGAAGCCAGAGCATTCAGTACCGTTTTTAGAACTGTAAACTCGGTCAGGGTAAAAATTGAAGGCTGCGAATAACTTATACGCCACACATTTTAACAATTTCCCAGCAATCAGTTTTCCAACCAGTGTGTCAAAGTTGTTGATCAGCTGTGTTGTCGTCAAAACTTGAGCGGCACGGTGGCACTCACAAAGTGCAGATATCAAAAACAAAGATTGGTCGACTGCGAATAAACGTTGATGCTGACCATTACCCACATTCCTTCAACCCCCATTTTAATTTTATTTTTTATTTTTATTTTTACAAACTTATTTTATTACAATATTACAATTTATATTTACAAATTTTTATAATTACTGGAAATTTCTGGCATTTTTAAAAAAAGGTTATTAATAAATAAAAAACAAAGAGAGAATACAAAAAAAAATAAAACCCCACCCACCTTGATTGCCCCATCGGGACACAACATATACGCGTGTTGTTGTTGTGCACCAGCAGCAGGAGTGGTCCCAGTCTCGGTCGAGTTGCTGCCAAACGACAGCGGCGTTGGACATGTACAGGGCAGCAGACGCGCGCCACGCGGCACGTTGAATGCACCCGCGCGTGCCCCGTTCACCATACACCATACCTGCGCGGGTGATTGATGGGGTGGCGGCAATAAACAAATTTTTTAAATTATCAAAATGGATCCACATCTACAGACAGACATTCACAAGCATTACGTAATGTATGTAAGTTGTTACATATAAGATTTTGGCAGATACATAAACTATTTGAATTTATGTGCCTTTTATGTACGTTTGTAATACATGTACCATACTGGCCGACGAAAAAAACCGTTTTTTCACGAAATTAAAAAAGCCGCTGTTTCAGAGGCATAAGTATAAGGCAAACTACACCAACATGAGCTCGATTTCGCAGCTGGCACATTAGTGAAACATTCTGACGTGGCTGTTGGAAGATGTTACACGTTGAAGAATACAAAGTTGAACAGGACGATTTTCTCTTTCTATTCGTTTTGAATACACACCACCTTCAAAGTCGGGCTCGTGTTGGTATAGTTTGCCTTTACTTTTGTGTTTGTATGTTTTTTAAGGGCGTCCTTTCCCATTTTCCAATTTTTATTTCCCCAAAAATGTTATTCAAAACCGATAAGTTCTTCGCTTCGGGTGAATTTTTCGGTACGAATTTTTTAGGTTCGACGTTCGGATCGAAAATGCAGTGTTTTCTCAGGAGTCGGTGTGGGGTTTGTGCGGCAAAAGTATCCAAATATTGGTCCGGTGAAATATCGCTAACGTTTTTTTCGAATTTCAGTATTAATATTTTGAAAGATCTGCAATTACAACTGTGATTCCACTCATCCGCTCGAAAAATATGTTGTGTTGAAGACGAAACGCGCTATAAAATGACCACCACGTCACTTGTGGCAACCAGTGCGACGCCCGCCAGCTGATGTTACACGCGTGATAGACTATCGCCGAAAAAAGGGACAAAGACGATCTCCTCCTAACAACCGCGAACTACAAACGTCAAAAAACCTTAAAAACAGATTATTTCAGCAATTTAGGAATACTAGACGGGACCCGTGCCTACGGCCAGGCCACAGCGCCGCGCCCGTGCCGTGCCACCCCCCGCCCGAAGACCCGTTAGCATACCCAAAGCTACCCGTGAAAATTGACCCGTCCGCCCTTCCGAAGGAGGGGGCCACAAACACACATACATATGTACATACGTCTTCCTGTTTTAGTAGTATAGATTAACTAAAAAATCTTTCCATGGAAAGAAAAGGTTATGTTCTGATATCTACCGTGCAAATTGCACTTGGTAAATTTTGGTAAAAAAACCATGGCCTCAACGCACTCTGCTCGTCAGCTGGGCTTCTTCTAGATCATCAGCAGTATACTGGCGTAAAGTACCACTCTTTATTTTTCGTTGAAAAAAAACGTTTTTTTCCGAAAAACAAACCTTTTTTCAAATACTTTTCCAGTACTTAAGGTGTGCCGGTCGAAAAAGTGAAGTGTTTGGGCACAAAATATGAGCACACGACCCAAACGTAGGGTTTCGTAGAAAATTTTGGTCCGAACATCCGACCAAAATTTGATCCGAACCAAAAAACCGATCGAGTTTGAGTTACAATTTTTTTGGGGAAAGTAAAATAAAAAACCGATAAGAAAAACCACCTTAAAAAATAAATGGAAAAGTAGTCGGGCCTGAAAAAACGGTTTTTAGGTTTTTTCGTGAAAAAAACCGGGTTTTTTTCGTCCGCCAGTATAATCAGCAGCCTCTAAACTTGTGGTGGCCCCCAGCTGTTGCATCCCCAATGCTATCAGCACAATCTGTGATGCTTTTGGAAGAAACGCCAAACAACGCCCCCCTTTCATCCGCAAAACATCGGGCTGTCCACCTGTTTTTCCAGGCTAAAATAATAGCAGATATAGTCCGTTTCTAATTTCGTTGCCTCATGCATTTTTACAGACGCAGGGAAACTCCCGTTTGAAGTCGAGGCAGGCAAGAAGCTCAACACACAGTAAAAAAGCCACGCAGCTGACACACACAGCTTGCGTGACTGAAACATTCGAAACGCACACGAGCCAGTTGCGTGGCTTGTTGTCTGTGTGTTGAGCTTGTTGCCTGCCTCGACTTCGAACGGGAGTTCTCCCGCGTCTGTAAAAATCCATGAGGCAGCGAAATGAGAAATTTACTGTACACGTATCATTTTAGCTTCCGTGAATGTCTGTGGATGTGCCTTCGCAAAGCGTTGATCGTAGTGACTGATAAAAACTAGAAGTTCACTGATCGTTCTAATTTCGACCAGCATATGAGAGACACTTGACTCCGTACAGCCGATAAACACTACGGTTAGTCCCACTTTGGACAACAAAATCTGCAAAAGTGGTTCGGGCCGTCAAAATGTATACATGCGTGCAGGTACACATACATTACCTCCAACAACGCACGTCGGGGTGCGTGTATGACGAGGAACACAGCCGTGGATCGTGGTTTGTCTGGATTCGGTGCCACCAGCCAGGCACATTCAGCGTCTCTGTAACCCTTCCACACTCGCACAATACGTCGTTCGTGTAACTGCGACCATAATAATAATTAATTAATAATTTACATACATTTTTATAACTTAATCTTCCCTTCACTCACAAAATGGGAAAAGAAACAAGAGATTGCAATAAAAACAAGAGCGCACGGAGGGTCGATCAACTGCTCATGTTTTTGTTCAAGTGAGGCCGCTTCGCGACAAAAAATTGCACGCAACCGCGCGCCTCGCACGAGCATCTTGGCGAATTC
>JASAMV010008577.1:0-14196 GCA_030248065.1 Rhynchonema sp. JSB1_4
GAATGGCGGCCAGCAGCTGTTCTCGTTCTTTCTCCTTGCGCTGCGCCAACGACTGAATCTGATAATCGATCGTCTTCTGATCCTGAAAACATTTTTTGAATCTATTTTTTGCGAAAAAATACTACGCCATAATTTGCCAGCCAGATGACAAAAACAAGCGCATGCGTCAACCTTGGCCAGTTGCGCGAGCAGCATTTTTCGCGATTGATTGTTGCGTTTGACCAGTTGTTCGTGCAGGGCGTGGTCGTCCAACAGACTTTGTTCGAACGCAACGCACGAATGACGGCGTTCGTCCTGCAGTGGATGGAATGGACACGATCAGGGTTTGTTTTGTCAAAATAGGCTGGTAGCAACAGCTAGGAAAATAAAAGACGTAGCCTTTTTTTTCTAATGACATACCTATTTACAAACTTCTTTTACCGAAAAGCCTATCAAAAGATTTAATTTAATGGTTAAAAAGCTACTAAATTTGGTTCAGAAATCCACGGACATTATTTTCGACCTTTCGGACATCATCCCAAAAATCTAATCTGCGAACGATGGGCAATAATACAGAATGCACACCTCTTCACTCACGTGTCACGTGCATTCGCTCGTACTGACGACGACCTGATGCACCGCCCCCGGCTGTCTGGGTCTTTGAGATTTACGTCCAGGTATCATAACGATTTGGCCAAGCACAAAATATAAGACGCTACGGCGACCACCGAGACAATTGCTTACCAAGGCCGCCCTCTGACAAACGCGAAAAGTTCAGCACAACAACAACTCCACAACCACGGGCCTAAACCCCCAGTGATGCTGAAAATGTTTCAGAGGCCGTTTGGAGTGCGCTGTGGATGGTGACTACGCTGAAATACTTTTCGCTTTTCGCGCTTGTAAGAGGGCGGCCTTACGGTTTGGTGTGCGTAATTTTATCCAGTGTGAAATGACTAAATTGGGAACCGTGCCACATTCCGAACGCAACACGCGCCAACCTTTTCACCCTGCAACTTCTTGATCATCGCATCGAACGCCATCGCCGATCGCGCATCCTCACATCCACCAGGGGTGGTGTGCTTTCGCGGATTCGGCGCGGACGAAAATTCCGACCCGGTTCTCGGTCGACCAGTCGAATTCGATGGCAAATTCATAGTTGGATCGTCATAGTTGATGCCCGTTTTCTCACAGAAGTACTGCATCACGGCCACCGTGCCGTGCATTGATACGTCTGCAAGTGGATGGAAAGAGAAAATGTTGTCGTTGTCACAGCTGGATATGCGCCAGGGAAATCTGATACGCATTGGTAAACAAAATAACGGCTGCTGCGGTTTTTTTTCTGGCCGGCTGTTTCCGTAATTACCGCTGGGCGTTGAAAACTTCGATTGTAAACAGAGACGCGCAAAGGGTACTGGATAGTTTTGTTATGACCAGCAACAAAAAATTGTAAATCTTTTCAGTCTCATGTAGCTCAGTATAAGCCTACCAACGGGCACAAACGTCGGGCCGATGGCCTCGAAGGCCCTGCGAAACCTAGGCGCAGATAGGATGTTGTAAACCTTTTTGTCAAATTATTTATGGGAATAATTTGATTTATTCTCATTACTCTCGAGTTTCAATCGCGGTTCTGTCATGCTCGCGCATTATTTTTTGGGCATTTCGAACATTCATGAAAGACTTGTGCCCTGTGCTCGTCTGAACAAAGACATGCCCATGACGTGTGTATTTTATTGTTAATGTTGGACTGGGACAATCAAACCTGGCAATCCTTGAACTCAACCCAACCACGACGTAAAGCATGTCTCCAATAATTTGCGCGAAATATGCACGATTTTCTTGCAAGTCAAACTGAATCTAAACTCGGACCAAAGCCACAAGATTCGCCCGAAAACATTTAATTTTTTTACCCAAAAAGCAGAAAACACAAAAAAACCATTTGCGCCGAGCTGGTGCGCGACGATAACCACTCACCCGACGGCGGATCCTGAACCACATCCACATCGAAGCTCAACGTTGTCAACGAATGTCGCAGATGGCACAGGGATGATGGCAATTCCTTCAACGGATTGTCACAAACGTCCAGCTCAACCAGCGCGCAGCAATGGCTGATTTCGTCCGGAATGTGGTGCAGATGATTGCCTGCATGGACAAGGCAACCGGTCAGAATAGTCCATGGAACTGCGCTGATTTTTGCATCATAGATTTGCTAATTGTGTTGCACTATGTTTGAAGGGACGCAAATGGACAGTCACTCGTTTTTACTTTATTTTCAGTCAATAACACACGCATAAAAGTCTGTGTGTATGCCAAACCCGACAGACACTGGCCGGTTATACTGGCAGGCGGAAAGAAACCGGTTTTTGAAGAAAAAAACCGGAAAAGACCGTTTTTCTCGAGACCTGAATACTTTTCCATTTATTTTTCCGTGGGTACCTTTTCGGTTTTTGATTAGAAAAATATCGGTACCTTATTCCAATTTTGCCAAAAATTGTAATATAAAACTGATGAGTTTTTCGATTTTAGTGAAAAATTGGTTCGAGCACGAAAATTAACCGGCCAAAAATGGGTCAAAAAGCGTGTGAACCAAGTGTTTTCGACTGACTTCAACACTCTTCAAGAGCACTCTCGTCACTGCGAACAAATTTTGCACTGAAAATGTTATATTTTTCGAAATTACGTTCTTAAGTACTGGAAAAACAATTGAAAAAACCGTTTTTTCCCACAAAAAATAAAAAACGGTTCTTTATGACAGTATATGACCGGTTAGAAAAGCTTGTGACCTGACCAAACACAAGCAAGCATCACATCAGGCCCGGAAAATCACTTTTCGGTGCACTGCACCTGCACCTGTGATAAAAGACACGTAACAAAATGGTCCGCAAATTTGGGGTTGTGTGATCAAGGGGCTTCTGCAGATATTGATAGCAGGAAACAGGGCGTATCCCAGGGGTTGACTAGATGATCTCAGTTCATGACCAACCTCGCAAATTCAACACGCGCAACGCCTTCAAGTGACCAATCTGTGTGGGCAGCGAACGAAGGCGGTTGTTGGCGAGGTTCAACTCCTGGATTGATAATATAATTATGCTTAGTTTTATCTGAATCATAACAAAAACAAATGAAAGTTCTCACTTTGAGTTGTTCAAAACATTCGATCTCTTTCGGCAGACCCGTTAGTCGATTGTTGTGCGCGTCGAACACGACTGTGGCACGCAGTTTCTTGAATTCATCCGGGTTGCTGAAACTGACGATTTCGTTGTTGTGCACGCGCAGCACCTGAAAACAAGTTCATCAATTGTGACGCACCACGTGGTTCTTTGGTTGGCTCTCGCCGACGGCTGGTCAGCCGTTCTGTTAACCCAGAGTGTTTATTGGCTAGTAACAAACTCATTTATTCGTGTCTATTCATCAATAGGAGAAGCATTATATCTATACTGGCAGGCGGAAAAAAACCGTTTTTTTTCGGAAAAAAACCGAAAAAAACCGTTTTTTTCCGAGACCCGAATACTTTTCCATTTATTTTTCAGGTGGGTACCTTTTCGGTTTTTGATCGGAAAAATATCGGTACTTTATTCCAATTTTTCCAAAAAATTGTAATGCAAAACTGATGAGTTTTTCGATTTCAGTGAAAAATTGGCTCGAGCACAAAAATTAACCGACCCCAAATGGGCCAAAAAGCGTGTAAACTAAGTGTTTTCGACTGACTTCAACACTCTTCAAGAGCACTCTCGTCACTTCGAACAAATTTTGCACTGAAATTGTTATATTTTTCGAAATTACGTTCAACCGTTTTTTTTTTCACGAAAAACGAAGAACGGTTCTTTATGACAGTATAATTATATCCCTCAAAACGAATAATAAACGTGCATACATGTACCTGTGCACAACTATCAAACCTTTAATACCCAAATATATAGGGACTTCATTTAGGGGGGCTGCTTTCCGGGGGGTCTATGAATCACTGACCATTTTTAGGGCTCTGTTCGGCGGAGGGGCTCTATTCCGGGGGACCGGCTCTAGTTGTTACTTTAACTTCGGTACAGTGACAAGTTCTTTTGCCACTGGCAATTTTTTGAAATAAAAATCCTGCGTCAGTGCCTTCCCAAAATCAACTGAGAACTGAAAAAAAATCAGCGCACCTTTTTCAGCAATATTTTGTACAACGACGTGCATTCATCCGGGATCGACGACAGACCGCATTCGGACACGTCGAACACGTCATCCGGCGCGTGTTTGGCCTGCAGCAAGATCGAACATCATCATTTTTACATTCAACCTTCTTCCTCCCCCCAACATCATGTGTGACGTGACGGCGAGTGGCGGGCGACAGAGCAACGAAGTTGACAACGTGAAAAGCGCAGCTCACCAGATAAACTTTGTTTTGCAGCTTATCGTGGTCTTCGTTGTTCGTCGATTTGCGTCGCCAAAACGGCATCCTGCCGTCAGTTATTCAGCAGAGCACATTCGTAATTGAAGCATGAGTGAGGGCGCGATAAAACACCCGGCTGAACGAAATTGACATTTGAGCACGCTTCCTATGGAAACAAAACAAACGCTGAACAAAGACGACAGTGTCAACGGCCCGGCCGGCACGACCAGCAACAGGTCAAAAACAGAGACCCGTTGTCAAAAACACGGGGGGCGTTTTGCACGCCCGTTCACTGTGTCACAGTGTTGGAGGTGGGGGGGGGGGGGTTAGGGGGGGGGGGTAGCCCCCCCAGTACAGTAGGTATCAGTGTAGGCCCATGTGTGGGAGGTAAGTATGATGCGGGGTTGGGACCGGAAGCGTGAGAGGTATGATTTTGGTCACCCAAAAAGGCGAAAAACACCGTTTTTGTGATACAATTTTGGCCAAAAATTGAGGTAAAAATAGTACTTTTTCAATATTTTCGCCGAAAATCGCCTAAAAATAGGTATTATGGGTGGGTTTGCGCGCGGAGCGTGCGATTTTTTGGGAAAATAAGGTCGAAAAACACCGATTTTTGCCTTAAAAAGGTATAAAATTGCTTGTGAGAGGTATGATTTGGAGTTGTGAGAGGTAAGTACTCAACCCCCCCCCCCAAACCCCCTCGGGTTTTGTGGTAGGTAAGTACTCAACACCCCCCCCCCCAACCCCTACCCAGCCACTACTATGGTAGGTATCCCCCTCGCCTGGTACAGTAGGTATCCCCCGATGTTTGGCATGGTACAGTAGCAGAGGTCGCAAGAGTGACTTATTTTACTGAAAAAGTAGGTTTTTTTTGTCAAAAATACTAAAATTTCTGACGGATTTGGCAAGTAAGTGATCAGCATTGTCCAGTGGTGTGGCTACCCAGGCGTGCAATCAACCTACTGGCCACCAGAAAGGCCTGCAATCAACCTGCCTACTGTACCGGCCGAGCTTGGGGGGGGAACAAAATTTTTTATGTGCAAATTTAGATGAAAATGCACTCTAAAACCCTCATGAAAATATCGATTTCATACTATGGGTGGGCACAATACCCAATACCACCCAATACCAATACCAGTGTTTGGCATTGGTATTGGGTCTGATTCTGGTATTGGGTATTGGTATTGAAGCTGGCCTGGTATTGGTATTGGGTACTGGTATTGGGTTTGCCCAGGTATTGGGTCAAAACCAATACCCAATACTAATCCAGAAAAACCCAATACCAAACCAATACCAAACCCAATACCTGACTCAAAACCCAATACCAAACCAATACCAAACCCAATACCAACCCAATACCAGGCCAAAAACCCAATACCAAACCAATACTAAGACCAATACCCAATACCAATACCAACCCAATACCCAGTGGTGTAGCTACCCAGGCGGGGCGGCAACCTACTGTACCACCCAAAATGCGGGGCGGCAACCTACCTACTGTACCAGCCGAGCTAGGGGGGGGGTCGTACCACTTGGGGGGGGGGGGCATCTGGAAACCGAAATTTTTTATGTCTAAATACTGAAGAAAATGTGGCCTAAAACACCAATTTCGCGCGCAGCGCGCGATTTTTCGCCTATTTGCAGACAAATATGCTAATTTTATGCAATTTTAAGCCAAAAATGAATGTTTTGGGTGAAAAGTTAGGTGGGGCGGCAACCTACCTACTGTACCAGGGGAGGGGCGGCAACCTACCTACTGTACCTAGGGGGGGTCCCCCCCACCCCCCCCCCAGCTACACCACTGCCAATACCCAATACTCAATACCAATACCAACCCAATACCAAACCCAATACCAGGCACTTCAGTAGTATTGATCTGGTATTGGGTAGTATTGGTATTGGTATTGGGTCTCACCCGGTATTGGTATTGGGTCACCAATTGGGTATTGGTATTGGGTATTGGGTATTGGTACAGGGCCGGTATTGGTATTGGGTGTCAAAAGTGGTATCGTGCCCAGGCCTACTGGCGAGGGGGTACCTCACGCCCTCCTAGCCATAGCACTGACGACATACCGTAAAAACCTAAATAGAAGGGGTAATATAAGGGGATAGCAAAAAGAATTACCGTATTCCCTAAAACAGAGTCCCCCAAAAATAGAGCCCCCCCAGTGTAGTTCCTGGTCCGGCGGGGAAATTAGTGTACCTCCCTACTTTTTCGGAGGGGAAATTAGTGTACCTCCCTGGGGGGAAGGGGGGGGGAAGACCCAAAATCAGGAAAAAGTCACTTTTTGAGGTAGAAAATTTGACCTGTTTTTACCCCTTTTTGGAAAAAAATCTTCATAAAAAGGGTATTTTGGCGACTTTTGAGAACATTGACCTAAAAATCACACATTTTAGGCCTAAAAATGCCCATTTTAGGCCTAAAAATGGGTATTTTAGGCAAAAATTTGGGTAATTAGTGTACCCGGAGGGGAAATTAGTGTACTAGTGTACCTTGGTCGGGGAAATTAGTGTACCTTAGGGGGGGTCCCCCCAGTGTAGTGGCAGGCAGATGGTTGCAAGGTACCCTTGGGGGGGATGGATCCAGATGGTTGCAAGGTACCCCCCTACCCAGCCTCCGGGAGGTTGCAAGGTACCCCTGAGGTCCGAAAAAAGGGTGTTTTTTTGCATGCATTATACTGCAAATTTGGCCAAAAAATTGGTACTTTTTTGCATTTTGGCCGAAAATTTGCCTAAAATACCTATTATATGGAGGTTTGCGCGCGGAGCGCGCGATTTTTGGGGTTTTGAGGTCGAAAAACACCCATTTTTGCCTGTAAAAACCATAAATTGATGGTTGCACCCCCTCCCCCCCCAGGAACTACACTGCCCCCCCAAAAATACAGCCCCCCCTAAACGGGGTCAGTGAAAAAATAGAGCCCCCAAAAATACAGCCCCCCCCCCCCCCAACTTGGAATTCCCCGCTTGGTGGTCGTAAAGTCAAGTTATTGCATACGACACATTATGTACAACGTTTGTGGTTGAGTATATGGTGACGTAAAGCCTTTTATACCATTTTGAGCCAAAAATAGCAACCTACTGTGCCATGCCAGCCGGGGGGCGGCGACCTACCTACCTACTGTATAACCACCCCCCAGCCACACCATTGGTATTGTCTATCTGGCTACTTTTTCATGGAAAACAATGAATTTTCAACCAAAAAAATAGATTCAAAAATCGCAAAAATTATGACAAAAATTGGGTTAAAATCTGAGCCAAAAATTCGGGCCGGGCCGGGCCGGAGATTTGGGTGTTCGGGCCGGGCCGGGCCGGAGATTTGGGGGTACGGGTCGGGCCGGGCCGGGCCGGAGATTTGGGGGCTCGGGCCGGGCCGGCCAAACCCGGCCCGATTGCGACCTCTGTACTGTACAGTAGGCAGTGTAGTGGCAAGGCCAGTGTAGTTCCTGGGGGGGGAGGGGGGGGGGTCCCCCCCTAAGGTACACTAACCGCCGCGACCAAGGTACACTAGTACACTAACCGCCGCGCCAGGTACACTAACCGCCTCAATTTTTGCCCAAAATAGGCAATTTTAGGCCTAAAATGGGCATTTTTAGCCCTAAAATGGGTGATTTTTAGGTCAATGTTGTCAAAAGTCGCCAAAATACCCTTTTTATAGAGAATTTTTTCCAAAAAGGGCAAAAAATAGGTCAAATTTTCTACCTCAAAAGTGACTTTTTCCTGAATTTGGGTCTTCCCCCCCCCCCTTCCCCCCCAGGGAGGTACACTAACCGCCGCACGGAAAAAAGGGGTAGGTACACTAACCGCCGCGCCGGACCAGGAACTACACTGGGCAAGGCCCATGTGTGGGAGGTACCGTATTGTCGGAAATAGAACCCCCCCATTAATTGAACCCCCCTAAACGGCTCGAAATCAAAAATATAACCCCCCCATTAATTGACCCCCCCATTAATAGAACCCCACCCCCAACCTTCACCGTTCCACAGATTAGTGGTATGGTAGGGCTGTGTTGTTGTGTCAAACGTTGTTTAAGCTTGCGTACACAACAGAATACAGCTTTTTAAGCATAATTGCCGCTGTTGAAGTTAGAAAATACCGAAAACAAGCCATTTTTATGGGCATTATTAACAATGATTTTTTTCGTCGGGGGGCCAAATGAAAAATATAACCCCCCCCCCCCAATAATTGACCCCAGTGGTGTAGCTGGGGGGGGAGTGGGGGGGGGAGCCCCCCCCCTAGGTACAGTAGGTAGGTTGCCGCCCCTCGCCTGGTACAGTAGGTAGGTTGCCGCCCCTCCCCTGGTACAGTAGGTAGGTTGCCGCCCCACCTAACTTTTCACCCAAAACATTCATTTTTGGCTTAAAATTGCATAAAATTAGCATATTTGTCTGCAAATAGGCGAAAAATCGCGCGCTGCGCGCGAAATTAGTGTTTTAGGCCACATTTTCTTCAGTATTTAGACATAAAAAATTTCGGTTTCCAGATGACCCCCCCCCCAAGTGGTACGACCCCCCCCCCTAGCTCGGCTGGTACAGTAGGTAGGTTGCCGCCCCGCATTTTGGGTGGTACAGTAGGTTGCCGCCCCGCTTGGGTAGCTACACCACTGATTGACCCCCCCCATAAATTGAACCCCCCAAAATGACCCCAGTGAAAAAATAGACCCCCAGGGTTCTATTTCCGACAATACGGTACCGTATTCCCTAAAATAGAGCCCCCCAAAAATACAGCCCCCCCCCCCTAAAACGGGTCAGTGAAAAAATAGAGCCCCCCCAAAAATACAGCCCCCCCCCAACTTAGAATTCCCCGCTTGGGGGTCGTAAAGTCAAGTTCTTGCGTAAGACACCTTGTGTACAACGTTTGCGGTTGAGTATATGATGACGTAAAGCCTTTTATGGAAGATCTGCACCTGAAAACACTCAATAATGACCAGTAACACCCTGACAGAACTCCATTTTAGGGGTATTTTTTGGAATATTTTTTGATTTTGGGCAGCGAAAAAATACAGCCCCCCCCAAAAATAGAGCCCCCCCCAAGAAATACAACCCCCCCTAAAAGGGGTCAGTGAAAAAATACAGCCCCCCCTTGTATTTTAGGTTTTACGGTAAGCAGAGGTCGCAATCGGGCCGGCCCGATGTCGGGCCGGGCCGGGCCGGGCCGGGCCGGGCCGCGATTGTGGGCTTTTTGCTCGGGCCGGGCCGGGCCGGGCCGGAGATTTGGAGGGTCGGGCCGGGCCGGGCCGGGCACCCCGGCCCGAAGCTTCTGAAGTGACTTATTTTACTGAAAAAGTAGGGGTTTTTTTGTCAAAAATACTAAAATTTCTGACGGATTCAGCAAGTAAGTGATCAGTATTGTCCAGTGGTGTGGCTACCCAGGCGTGCAATCAACCTACTGTACCACTACAAAGACCTGCAATCAACCTACCTACTGTACCGGCCGAGCTTGGGGCTTGGGGGCCTCATTTCGCGCGCAGCGCGCGATTTTTCTATTATATGGAGTGAAAAATAATCGATTTTATACCATTTTGAGCCAAAAATAGCAACCTACTGTACCAGCCGGGGGGGCGGCGACCTATCTACTGTACCAGGATGGCGCGTCATCTACCTTACCTATCTTCTACTGTACCTAGGGGGGACCCCACCCCCAGCCACACCATTGGTATTGTCTATCTGGCGACTTTTTCATGGAAAACAATGAATTTTCAACCATTCAAATTCAAATTTTATCTGCACGCTTTCGCAAAGACCTTTACACAAGATCCGGAGAAACCCTAAAAAAGTGAACATGAGTATTAATAAACGAAAATGTGAACATGACGAACAAACGACAAAGAAAACGTACCGGCGAGATTCAACCAACCAAACTACTGGTAATGAAGAGAACAAACGTAACGAGCAATAAAGTCGGCAACGGATGACGGAATATAGATGATTATCTGAAAAGCAGCAACCCAGTGACTGAGGAGATCAGTCAACGACGGCTGAGAATTTTGTTGAAATATGGCGAGAAACTACGTCTCGACCACGTGAGTTTAGTTTAGATTTAAAGGCCGCAATTGAGGCAGCAGAGACGACGCCCTCTGGTAGACTGTTCCAGAGGTCCACGACACGATAGGCCCAGTACCCGGACAAGTCTGCACCCGCGCCATGGACTCGACACAAACTGTGGGAGTGCCCTCGGGTTGGGCGGCCGGTGTCACGAGATGGAAAGAAGGATTCCTTGGTTACCCCAGGTATGAGACCATGAACGACTTTGTACACGAGCACAAGATCGTTCACGGTCCGGCGATAAATTAGGGGGTCTAAATTTAGGGCATGCAAACGCTGTTGGTAAGACAGTGTCTGCATGCCAGGTAAATAGTAGGTGAACCATAAAAATAGATTCAAAAATCGCAAAAATTATGACAAAAATTGGGTTAAAATCTGAGCCAAAAATTCGGGCCGGGCCGGGCCGGGCCGGAGATTGGGGGGTTCGGGCCGGGCCGGGCCGGAGATTTGGGGGTACGGGTCGGGCCGGGCCGGGCCGGGCCGGAGATTTGGGGGCTCGGGCCGGGCCGGGCCGGCCAAACCCGGCCCGATTGCGACCTCTGACGGTAAGTAAGTATGATGCGGGGTTTTCATTTTCAGCCCTTGAAAATTGGCTGACCGGGCCGGGCCGGGCCGACCTGCAGCCCTCCAATGGGCCGGGCCGGACTTTTCGCCTACCGGGCCGGGCCGGGCCGACTTTACCCGGCCCGTTTCCGATCTCTGATTGCGACCTCTGGTAGAGGAGATAGAAATCTTTAAGAAAACATCGATGCCTGATTCGTAAAGAAAAGGTGAAACGAGGGGAAACATTGATCAAGCATGGGTAGCTGGTGACGGGACGCTTCGTTCCCAGTGACAAACCGTCCCGCACACCTCGGGCCTGTGCCGGACGACGCGGTTTGTTCACTTTCTTCCACGATAACGCCTACAAGTAATTCTCTGGCGGTAGACAAGTGCGGGAAGCTCGAATTTGCTGTCCGTTTCGTTCTAAAACTTTTCTGGAGCTTCGAAATGAACACCTCAACACCTTGATGAAGATTCTGAAACAACGCCGATATTGCCCATCAATATATTTCTGGGTATTATAAGGGCCAGGAGCTCAAATTTGATGTTCGTTTTATTTCTAGATGCTCGATATGAGAGCCACATGTAACAGTCGGGCGGGACGCTGAAGCAGGCTGTTTTTCAAAGTTAACGGGGTACGTGCAACTTGTATTGCTCCAAAATGTCCGAAAAACGACTGATTTAAATGTAACTGACCAAAATCTGGGTGCAATTGGCACCTAAGCAGGCAGAAAAACCGGTAGCTGAAGTCGCGCTAATCTGTTCTGGGAGTAAGCAAGTGCGGGAGCTTGTCTTTGACATCTACGTCGTCCAAAAGCCTTTTGACCATAGACACAGTGAGTGAGGTATTGGTCGCACAATGACTTTATAAGAATTGGTCAATTTTTTTCCTGATTCGTAAAGAGGGAAAGTGACGGGGCAATGACGTTGCGTTGCGTGATCGCACACAAAGCATGTAGTAAAGAGGATGTTTCAGACCTGCGGCAACGTGGTTATCTGCTAAATTATTTTTAGCTGAAAATGTTTTGTGAAAATCACAAATAGGACTGTGGTTAAGAATGACTGAACTTGAAAATCAGGATTGATTTGATGAATTCTTATATGGCCATTGTGCGACCAATAACTGATGTGACTCCGATAGCACCTACAGTCAGTGCATCAACGGATGCACTAAAGTAGAATTTGATGTTCATTTTTCCTGCTTCGATGCTTCTGGAGGGCACAACCACAACCTTTGACTGCCATGTGCAGCAGAGTTGTGACTGACAAGCAGCGTTGGAGGTGGGTGGGGATTGCGGGGGGTAGCCCCAGTCAGTGTTGGAGGTACTCTGAAGGGGGGATACCTACTGTACCGGGCTTGGAGAGGGGGATACCTGCTGTACCAGAGCCGATGGCCTGGGGAGGGGTTATGTACTAAGTAGGTAAGAATGTGTGAATGTTAATGAAAATGTACCCAGATGTACTAAATCAGCGCGCGATTTTTTTGCCTATTTGGGGCGAAAAGTACCAATTTTGAGCCATTTTGAGTCAAACATATCAATTTTGGGGTCGATTGTTGTTGACGATAGATAGATTGTTCCCAGAATTTGTTGACGATAGACAGATTAGCCCAAAACTGTTGACGATAGACAGATGAAATCCAAAAGTGTTGACGATAGATAGATGAATTTGGGGGGAGCCCCCACCCCCCAAGTACTACCCTGGGCGAGGGGGATACCTACTGTACTGGGGGGCACCCCCCAAACCCCCCACCTCCAACACTGGCCCCAGTGTGGTTCCTGGTCGGGCGCGGCGGATAGTGTACCTACCCCTCTCCTTTTTTCCGTCCGGCGGTTTGTGTACCTCCCTGGGGGAAGGGTGGAAGACCCAAATTCAGGAAAAAGTCACTTTTTGAGGTAGAAAATTTGACCGATTTTTGCCCCTTTTTGGAAAAAATTCTTCATAAAAAGGGTATATTGGCGACTTTAGACATCATTGACCTAAAAAATCGCCCATTTTAGGCCTAAAGATGCCGAGACGTGGCTACAGCAACAGGTGTGTAAGAATTCCGAGTGATACGGTATTGTCTAAGAATGCAAAGCACGGCTGGTTTGCCTTTAGATTCTAGCACGGGGCGGGGGTGCCAACTTGAGGGGGGCGGTGGGTATTTCTAGAGTAGGTGCCAAAGCCAAGGTGGGGCTGGGGGTGCCTTTTGGTGTACGTCTGGTACGAAAAGTGGGGGTGCCACTTTTTTCAACAAACCCACATCAATACCTTCAACAGTCCGATAGAGACCCTGATAATGAACCAGAACGCCAAAGAAATAAGTGCAAGTTTGAAATTGACACGGATAATTATTTCCTTTACGAATCAGGCACCGATGTTTTCTTAAAGATTTCTATCTCCTCCAGACCTCTGGTGTGGAGCAGAAAAAACCAATGAAAGAGATTGAGAAGCAGGAGAAGACAGAGACAGAGATTTTGAAATTTCTGTGAGCGATGATGTCATTTGCATATGTCATTTGTGATATTTTGCTGATGACGTGGTGACTCATCGTTGTTGACTTGATCGATTTGCATTGTGTTTGCTTCTGCACGTTGCGATCATTTTTGGGGCGCTCGTTCAGAATATTTTGCCGACAATGAAAACTTGTGCTTGTGGACCAGAGCAGAGGTCGCAATCGGGCCGGGTTTGGCCGGCCCGGCCCGGCCCGAGCCCCCAAATCTCCGGCCCGGCCCGGCCCGGCCCGACCCGTACCCCCAAACAGGGTAGTACTTGGTCAGGGTGTTGACGATAGATAGATTGGGACCCGAAATGTGTTGACGATAGATAGATGACCCAAGTCCGAAATCTGGGGGGGGGGGTCGACCCAAACTTGTTGACGATAGATAGATGGTGGGGGGGGGGTCGCCAAAAATCAAGGCATAGTATAGTGTACTAAGTAGGTAATAATGTGTAAATATTAATGAAAATGTGCTTAGATGTACTAAATCCGCGCGTAGCGCGTGATTTTTTGCCTATTTGGGACAAAAAATACCGATTTTGAGCCATTTTGAGGCAAAAATACCCATTTTGGGGTCGAAATGTGTTGACGATAGATAGATTGTTCCCAGAATTTGTTGACGATAGATAGATTTGCCCATAAGTGTTGACGATAGATAGATGAAATCAAAAAGTGTTGACGATAGATAGATGAATTTGGGGGGGGGGGACCCCCTCCACCCCCCCCCCCCCAAGTACTACCCTGCCCCCAAATCTCCGGCCCGGCCCGGCCCGAACCCCCAA
>JASAMV010008578.1:0-41892 GCA_030248065.1 Rhynchonema sp. JSB1_4
CCAGGGTTGAAAAAAATTTTTTTTTATTAACGAGCTTTTTTTTAAAAAAAAAATTTTTTTTTGATTTTTTTTGACGAAAATTTTTTTTATTAGAAAAAGTGTTGCAAACGATGTTTCAGGATAAATGAAATCGATACAACATATTTTTCAAAAATTGTAAAAATTTTCAAAAAATTTATAAAAGACCAGCCCCGCGCATCCCTGCACGGTTTTGGGGACAATACAGGGCGCCGCAGGCGCGATTTTGGAAAAATTGTCCCGTCCACAGGAAAAAAGTGTCAATTTTTGGCCTCAAAAAAGGCCATTTTTGGACATTTCAGCCCTTTTTGGGCAACTTTTTTTATTAAAAAAAGCAAAATCTGAGTTTCAAAAAAAAAATTTTTTTTAAATTTTTTTAATTAACCACTTTTTTTGAAACAACCCTGCTCGGAACGCTTACGAACACACAAAAGAGTGCGTGGTGCATCAGCATAAAGCGTACTGCACCGTGGGGCGAAATTGTACGCCGGCAGATGCGCTTGGGGAAAACATGGCCGACAATTCTGGCGTGTTCAGATGCAGATTTACTGATAGCCTGTTTGTTTCGAGCAAATTTCAGCAAATATAATCCCGTATTGTTCTCAGGCGTAACTGCGGCGTACAGGGCTTTCAAGGCAATGGAAGCGTTGAGTGGTGGTGAGGAACGCATTTTGGGAAAAGCTAGTCCAGTTTCAAAATTGACTTCGCTTTTTCTCAGGCTTAGGCTTGGGCTTAGTCTTAGGCTTCGGCTTACAACTTAGGCCAAACCTTGAGCCAACCCATCGCGAAATCGAAAATTCGCGTTTTCTCTCTGTCAAGGCAACTGGACCAGCTTTTCTCAACATGCGTGAGGAACCGCGACTGCCAGGAGCAGCTATGTCATGCTACAACCATGACCAACTGTTCTTCATCGCCTACCCCAACAACTATTGCTCAATGACATCGAAAACACTACCAGAAAGTGTAACAAGGTATGCGCCCAACTTCTACCGCGTTGCCGGTCCGCTGCACAAACACTCCGGAATTTGCAAAGACGTTTCACTGTCCTGCAAAATCCGAAATGGTTCCAGAGCAACGCTGCAAAGTGTGGTTGTGATTTTAATTTCATTCTCTTACTAGCTACTAACAAATAATCTTAGGCGACTTTGTTTGATACATAATTCATGTAATCCATGTTCACTGAGGTTGTAGCAAGTTGAGCATGTTTTTCGAAATTCTGTTCCTGATTTTTTATTAATAATATAATTGTCTGGGTGAATAAACAGCAAATCATGTGAAAATTGTTTTGGCGACGTGAAAAACGTCGCGTTCACCTCAACAGTGATCAAGCGTTGAGCACAAAGCTTGAGAATAGACCGCAACTTTGTCGCAAATCAATGAATTGTCGGGTACTCCTGATAAAAATATTCATTTTTATGTGACAAAAGCTTTCAAAGACGTTGAACGCGAGAGCTATGAACAGACTTTTTTGCTCCAGAAACGATATGTTTGAAGCCAAGCCAAGATGCGAGCAATTGAACAATAAAGACATTAACATACTTTTACTCTGAAGCATTGGCAACATCAGAAGCAGAGTTTGCTGAGTTTTCAATGGAAAGGTACAGATGCTTGTGGAAAGGCAAACGAAGCTGAGGGTGTGCGACTCCAGCTGAGCATAAATTATATTATTTTTTTGGTTCCCAGGAGAAAAACACGGAATTCTTGGTTTCTCTATTCTCATTGCGATTTCGCTGACGCGAAAAGAAAGTGGAGCTCTTGTAAATATTTCAGAGCATGACGTGGTTTCCCCAGTTGACCACGATTTTTTTTGTTGTGCTAATTCGTCATGGATGTCACGGAACAGTTCAATCAGGCTATGACAAAAACTGTCGCATCCGTAAGTGCTGAAAAAAGTGCTACCATAATCAGTTTGTTAGAAAAAACGACTGTGCCAGCCATGTAGCCAAAAGATTAGCGCGGAAAGGATCAACACGCGAAGGTTTCAGTTAATGGGTGATATTTTCGAAACGGTGTAAAGGTCAGTTTGGGTGTAAAGGTCGGTGGAAAGCTCAGTGTAAGAAAGTCCAGTGTGAGCTCGGCGTAAGCTTGAAACATTGCACGCTGAACAAGCAGCAGACGCGCGTTTCTAAACGAAAGGTCAACTTTCATGGTTAGCTGCGCAAGTGTAAAGCGTTTGTTTGCAATCTGATTTGTTTAAGCTGGTTGCACAAGCGTTTTAAAGGAGTACTAGACGGGACCCGTGCCTACGGCCCGGCTACAGCGCCGCGCCCGTGCCCCCCCCCCCGAAGACCCGTTAGCATACCCAAAGCTACCCGTGAAAATTGACCCGTCATAGACGGCAGGCAGCGGTCAATGGAGTGAAGCGTGGTGGAAAAGAAACGGAAGATAAAACAAAGGGGAAACGGAGTTAATAGTAGGAGGGGGAGAGTGGAAAATTGGCTTGAGAAAGGTGGGAGGGAAGGGAAAGAGGAGGGGAGGTCAAGAAGGGCGAAAAGGGAATTGGAAAAAAGAAGGAAAGAGAAGAGAAAAGGGAAGGAAGGGCGGAAACGGAGTCAAAAATAGGAGGGGGAGAGTGGAAAATGGGCTTGAGAAAGGTGGGAGGGAAGGGAAAGAGAGGAGACTGGCCTGAGAAGGACGGAAGAAAAAAGAGGAGGGGAGGTCAGGAAGGGGGAAAAGGGGAATTGGAAAAAAGAAGGAAAGAGAAGAGAAAAGGGAAGGAAGGGGAAAGGAAAGAGAAAAGGAGGGAAGGAAGGGAAAGAGAGGAGAGTGAAAATTGGAAAAAGAAGCAGGAAAGAAAAGAGAAAAGGGAAGGAAGGGGAAAGGAAAGAAAAAAGGAGGGAGGGAAGGGAAAGAGAGGAGAGTGAAAAGAGAGGGAGGGGGCCACAGACATACGTACATACATACATATGTACATACATACATACGTACGCCTTCCTGTTTTAGTAGTATAGATTTGTAAGTTACATAACATTTCGCCGCAAGGCTGTTGAGAAATTGAACATTCATTGACGGCGGTGCCAAAAATTCTGACGTCACTAACTGATCGCAGCACAAAATCAAAACGGCTCCATGAAAGGTTACGAAATTCAAAAATGTCGTTTAGAAACGCTTGTGCAACCAGCTTAAACAAATCAGATTGCAAACAAACGCTTTACACTTGCGCAGCTAACCATGAAAGTTGACCTTTCGTTTAGAAACGCGCGTCTGCTGCTTGCTCAGCGTGCAATGTTTCAAGCTTACGCCGAGCTCACACTGGACTTTCTTACACTGAGCTTTCCACCGACCTTTACACCCAAACTGACCTTTACACCGTTTCGAAAATATCACCCATTAACTGAAACCTTCGCGTGTTGATCCTTTCCGCGCTAATCTTTTGGCTACATGGCTGGCACAGTCGTTTTTTCTAACAAACTGATTATGGTAGCACTTTTTTCAGCACTTACGGATGCGATTACGGTCACGCTTTGGACGATGACCGGCGGAAACGATGCTGCCGACACTTCATGCTATGTGAAGTTCGGCGTTCATTTTGCGGACGGTCGACAGATTGTGAGGGCGATTGGATCTCACGACAGTCAGCTGGATCCGGGAGTGGTGAAAAAAGGTTGGCCTATAATGTCATGCGTGACTGTTACAGTTGTTTGTATTCTTGACCTGAGACCAACATATGATGACCGACGAGGACACTAACTTAGAAACGCCACCGCGCCTTGGTCTGTCTGCGAAAGCAGGGCGAAACAGACCAACATTACTGCACTCAGTACATTATAACCCTTACCGCGGCACCATACGACCTTGACTCCCATCCGATCTGGCAGGGTAGGAAAACCCTTGGTCTGTTTTGGTTCTGTGATGAACCCGAGTCAACGGAACAGAACCAAAGTGGTGTTTGAGGCCAACCCGTCTTCCAGCCCTGAAAATGACAGGCAAATGAGAAGAAATAATTGCGTTGTTGGTACTTAACATTTACGCAATTAATTTTTACCCTCTCCAGCCAGTTCAGTTGGTATCCAAAACGCGGAGATCAGACGGTCGAAATCGACCTGACATGTGGCGAAGGTTTCGGAGTCATCGAGAAGGTTGCGTTTGAAGTATGGGCGCACAGCACTGTGAATCCGCTTATGTGTTGGCTCTGTAAGTTCTCTAGGCTTTGGCAATCCACTCACTTGCTGCTTTTGTGCGTTGTTGTTATCAGTATGGTAAGTTTCTAATTTCATTGTCTCACGCATTTTTACGGACGCAGGAAAACTCCCGTTCGAAGTCGAAGCACGCAACAAGCTCAACACACAGTCAACAAGCCACGCAGCTGACACACACACAGCTTGTGTGACTGAAACATTCGAAGCGCACACGAGCCAGCTGCGTGGCTTGTTGACTGTGTTGCCTGCCTCGACTTCGAACGGGAGTTTCCATGCGTCTGTAGAAATGCATGAGGCAACGAAATTAAAAACTTACCATGTAATATATTATACAGTACATGTACTGCGTACCTCAATCATTTATTTAATTCCCGGCTAATTGGTAAAAACCTAGGTACCCATCGCACCTGTCACACCTCGAGCGGTTTCACCCTGGTCGCGTCTAAAGAGGAATTAAACGTACCAGGCGGGTTGAAAAAATCAGAGTTATCTGTTTCTCAGCGGGCTTTGTTTTGTGCTGGCAGAACAGCGGCCCTGGATTACCGCTCAGTCGAGTGACACAACAAACTTCGAAACCCACACACACACCTTATAGTCAAATCACTGAATGAAAGGATTATTCAACCAGTTGTAATCAACAGTCTTAATTTCAGCTGGTCCGTCTTGGCAACTGAAGACTGCAAAGCTCTGGCAGCAAAAGTTGAACAAGAGCACGAACGAGAAAAGCAAAAAGTACTTGATTGGCGAATGGAGCGGTGAAAAGTATATAATTTTGAGCGTTATAAAATACCGTTGACTCAATGTAACTTTATTGTCGAGCTAAACTGCAGTCTTTTGTCCTTTTCTCTCATCACTTAATCTGTTAGCCACTCTCAGATGGTGAACTGAAACAAAGGAGAATCCATTAGCTAAGATGACCTGTGCTGATGTCATAAACTGGCGCACATTTGTTCAGATGGGTTAATGTTGGCTCGAAAGGCCGTTTGGTGCTGGACGTGGCACGATGCGTGACGTCGGACTGGACACGATGGTCGGACTGCGAACGCACGGAGCTGGTCGGATATGACATACCAGTGATCCGTACGTTGCTTTTTGGTGTAAGAACACATACCTAATTTCGACCACTGTAAAAGTTCAGCTTTTACGTCGCTGACACGCTGACAGCAGAACGTGCATGCACGTATATGTTTGACGATTTTGATTACGAAACTTGGTTTCAGGAATGAAGCACGAAACTCGCGAGCTGCTCGCCCAACCACCAAGACAGGACTGCAATGTGGCCACATCCAAAGAGGACGTGTGCACAGATGACAGCTCGAGAGTTAAATAGGGCAAATTTACTGTATACTTGCTATGTACCGGGGTTTCCACTTAAAGCCCGTCTTAAAGGAGCCTTTGGGGCTCTAACTGGGAACTTTTCCGCTTAAAGCCCCCGGAGCTCTAATTTGATTTATTCTTTCTGGGTCAGTCCAAAACATCAGCTTTTCAAGCAAATATACACTTGCCTATTCGTTCAAATTGGTGTACTTGTGACTAAAATCCGTCAGTTTCCCGTTGTCTGTGTTGTCGGAAGGCCCATTTTCCACCAATTACCGGTAAGAGCCCCGTAGCCATAAAAGGCTCGGGACATAACCGAAAGAAAGGTAGCAGGGCATCGTTGGGAAGCTGATGATCTCTGAAGGTAGATTCCATGAGCAAGGTCTGAGTTCCTGACATCGTTTTTATGTTGTGGTAAAGTGACTTTGCGTTCCAAAAGATCGTGAATTTTTCAAAAATTTTAACAGAACAGTGCCGAGGCAGCTAACGCGTCAGAACTCAAATTTTACATAAACATTAACCCAGCAGCAGTTGGTTAACCTATAATTTTGATTTCACTGTTTATTCCCTGGGTAAAGGTACGAAATATTCCAAAAACTGGCTGCATTTCTTCGAGAACAAACATTTGTCCCCAAATTTTGATGCTGTTCTTTTATGTAGAGTGCCAAAAAATATAGAGCATGATCGAAAGCACGGAAAATAAGGGCTTTGAACTTTGTAATGCATGGATAGCTTCGTGATACGCCTGATAAGTGCTAAATCTGCAACTGAATGCATTAGTTTTTGTCAAGGACTGAAATCTGGAGCACATAATGGGCGGATTGAATAGTGTTGCTGATAAAGGCCTTAGATAACCGACTGATCTAACAACAGATTTCGGTTTCAAGGCCCTAAGACCATTTGTTCTCTCGTAACAGTTGTGCCAACTCGGACATTGTATTCGACCAAAGGTTCTTCATCTCTGCAGCTAATTCTTACTTAGTAGCATCAAGCAACGTAGCTGGTCAGTAGCTTTTGAACGATAAACGACAAGCCCACAAAAATTCTAACACCTAGGTATGAGAACCGGCGAAAAAATCGATTTTTGTGACGAATTTGGAATGAACCTCCGCCTCACCGACGTCGACTTCTTTTTTTCGGCCGTTCGGCCCGCCAAATAAAAAATTTCATGTATATGTACATCCATACGTGTATTTCTAAAGCAGCTAAAAAGATACATCGTTTGGTGCTGAAATTAGCAATACCTGACAACAGTAATTGAAACAGTGTGATATTCAGGTTGACATGACTCTGTGACCCTGCTTGTCGTTTATCATTCCTATAGTTATTGAAAAAAACGACTGTTCATGACGCTGGATTGGAAAACGAGTGAAACAAACTAAACACGCATGTAAAAATACCACAGGAATATCTTTAAGTGGCGCTATCTTGCCTCTATGGTTGTGGACGAAAGTATTCATGTTGCTTGGTTGCTTTACCTGGCACACGCTCCACAGATCTCAAACCAATGCAAATGGCGCGATTTGTATGTATTGTTTCGCAACCTCCAAAACAGCATCATTAACAGCGAAACGCAGTGGACGCAAAACGTCTGAGAGGCAATGACTTCCGGCGTTTTGTCACGATTTAATTTTTTAGTCCTGCAAAAACTAACGCAGAATTTATGGCAGTCAAACAACCGGATCTAAGCGGAAAACATGCGCGCTGCCACAAATTCTGCGTGAACTGTTGTTGGACTATACTTGAAGCAGATTTGACTTGCTGAAAGACCTGCATCCGCACATCATGACGGCTGTCTAGGTGGTTTAATAGAGCCACAGACTGTCTAACATTGTTATAACACTGCACCAAAGCAAAAAATAAGCCCCGCGGTCAATTTTGTCACAAGAAACAAAATTGTGCAGAAACATGCACAAAGCTGTGCATTTTTCAAAAAAGGAGGGCAATAATAAAAACAGTCGTAAAATGATCAAAAAGTGAACTTACTTTTCTAAATTTTACAAACCGAAGAAGTGGCGAGCTTTTTTTAAAAAAATTGTTTTTAATTTGTTACTTTTTCAACCCAATCCTGCCCAGAATGGTTCTATGGCTCAACGTTTACAACATTATGCTCTTACAAATTAAGCTTTTGCAAGAGTATTTGCATTTTTTACTGCATTGCTGTTCTACAAAATGCTTGTTGCTGGACAAATAAGCATGCACATCACAAACACTAGTGCAAATCACAGTTTTTTGCAATTAAAATAACAAAAATTTCTTATGCACCTTATTCATTATTCATTCATCTTAAGCGTAAGAAGCACGAACAAGGAATTTCAATCACATTTCAAAGATTCCTGACTGCTTGTTCTGAAATCACTTTTAATTGGTTAACGAACCACACAGTATAGGCAATCCGCCGGCTCATGGCACTCAACACACACAGGCTATAGTGTTTCCTGTTTTTCTTGGTCCAAGGAAACGCGCGGGCCCGTGTTATAACTGAACTTCTAGTTGAGGTCGAGACTACAATTTCGATTCAATCAAGCAGCTGGCAAAAACGTGTCAAGGTTTGCCTGTGGAATCTAACAACAACAATGTTTCACATGCTCGCTGTGAGCTTTGTGCGTGTGTGCTGCCAGCATGTCAATTAAACATTTCACCATGTTTGCTGCTGAGTGTCGTGCTTGGATTAACAAGGACACATTCTTAATCTCTTTCATTGGTTTCTGAAATCTCGACCCCAAACTGGAGTTGAGTTATAACGTGGGGTGGCTTGTTTCCTTTGACTTGCATAAAAAGGAAACACTATACATGCTACATTACTGCCGTCAAATGAATGCATCTATTCTCTGCAGTTATCTGTTGAAACATCCCCAAATTTTGCAACAGTGCAGAAAAGTGTTATGTCATGCAGAAAATGAAAACCGGATAAATTAAAAAGCGGGCCATCAAAGTGTGACACTCGCTCAAAGTGTTTACAAAATGGCGTGTGCTGCTGCATGCGCACTGTGTGTACAAAAAGTGCCATGAGCCGATGGATTGCCTATACCTAACTGCCTGGTTTCCCGGTGATGCACGTGTATTTCTGACCTCAAGAGCGCACAGCAAGAAATCTCCATTCGTTGTGTGGTCAAAGTCATCCGAAACATGTCGTCCGTGATACTGCGTCTATATTTGGCCGGCATAGTGTTCACTGGCGGTTAAAGCATTTGGTCACCAACTCTTTCTGCACCCACACAGTGAAAATTCAAACATATGTACTTGCAGCCGCGACAAGAGCGAAAGTCTGTCGCAGACGTGGACAAAACGTATCAGGGTATCAGACGATGAGGACGGTTGCTGATGACGTTGAGCATTGCATGCGCCTCTGCGAGGCACTTCCAGTTTGTTGGTGCGTTGATCACTATTGACAGCGCTGGTTTGGTATATTTATCAGCAACGCGATTTTAAGGGCTGGGCGTTTCGACGATGTCAGGACACCCGGTGAACGCAACTGCTTCTTTTTCGCTCCTCCGCCAACAGCCGACCACCGCAAGCGCGAAAGCGCTTTTAACACTTTCTCCAGGGACATCCACTATTTTGAGTGCAGTGACGTCCATGGATACGGTCAACGGGATTGGATTTGAAAATATATTATTTGCTATAATCTTTTGTTGCTTAGGTTTTGCCAGGATGACGATTTTCTGCCTGGCGCTTTTGCCAACGTTTGTAAAAAATAGTTTTGCATCTCATTCAATTTCGCAATTCAGGAGCGCGAGAGGAGTTGGCATGGATTTCCAAAGGTGGATGGGGCAAGAAGAACACGGTATGCAAATACTAAATGGAACGTTTCTACTGCACTGTCTACTTTCTACTTCACACTTTTAGAACTCTGCTCACGACAAACATGCTGAGCTGCAGGCTGTCGTTGATGGAAAGTATAATCCGCTGACAGTGTACACTTTCGGTCGGAACATTGGCTTCGGGTAATATCCACACAGAACGTCTGGTAGCCAAGTGTTGTTGACAAGTTCACTGGGTGCTGCGTTGTGGACGTGCTGTGCGCAAAAGATGATAGATCAAAAAGGACACGATTTAGCCTTGGGCACTACGCATTGCGTTAGGTCTCCGGATGCAGTTTCAGCCCATAATGTGAGACTGCAATGACGCCCTGGGCCTTGCACAAGAAAAAGTACTGGCGAAGCATTATGATGCACGCTGCATCATGAGGCGTCAAAAAGGATCGGTTGGTTTTTTGCTTTAAAAAGCTTGCATCATAAAAAGAGTGAAAAGAGAATCTCGAATAAAAAGAGATCGGAACCAGGCATGGGGACAATACCGATATTTTTTGACCCAAGCCAATACAAAATACCTAGTGTCCAGTGGGTCAGAAAATTTATATTTTTGGAAAAAAGCGTTTTTTTCAAACAAATTACCAACCTGTACTCAAGAAATTCAGGAAACGCCTACCTACAGTATTTCCTTTTTATGCAAGTCAAAAGAAACAAGCGACCCCTCGTAATAACTCAACTCCAGTTTGGGGTCGAGATTTCAGAAAACCAATGAAAGAGATTAAGAACAAGAAAGAAAAATGCCCCAAGGGGCATAAAAGAAATATGGTTCCCTGGCTGACTGGCATAAAAGAACGATACTAGCTTGCACCACCTTGCTGATGTTTCATTAGGCACTGGAATAAACGTAAGTGTGTTCTGAGCTGTTTGATACCGAACAGTAGACATTGAACCATATTCCCGGCGCGAACTCTTTTGAACCAACACCCAGCCGATATCGAAACTTTCGTGCAAACCCAGGCAACTGTTTCTTCTTTTCAACCTCACGACGGTAACTGTGCAGTCTTCGGTTGCGCACGATGGTTTAACAAAGAGAGGAGTAAAGAGAATATTGCAATCTTTCAATATCTCCGTGCCCTGTGTCTCTGGTGGCAAGACAGCACGCGCCGGGAATATGGTTCAATGTCTACTGTTCGGTATCAAACAGCTCAGAACACACTTACGTTTATTCCAGTGCCTAATGAAACATCAGCAAGGTGGTGCAAGCTAGTATCGTTCTTTTATGCCAGTCAGCCAGGGAACCATATTTCTTTTATGCCCCTTGGGGCATTTTTCTTTCTTGTGTCGTTCTTTTATATCGCGCAAGCGTCAAACAGAGAACCCGGATAAATCAGGCACAGAAAGTTTTCAGTTCCGGCAAGCAATGGTTCTAACTAAGAAAATGTCGACCGTCAGACTTTTCTCAAGTAATCAACGCACATGAGCGCAATGAGGTGTGGGGGTTAGTTTAAGGATGCTGTACTTTTTGGCAGGATATATGAATCGGTGGTTATCGTGACATAAGGCCAATTTTGTGTTTCGATTTCACTATGGGGTTCTAACAATGGAGACACGCTTGTGTCTGCGTCTTCACCCACCACTGAAACAAAACTAACGCAGTGCCCCACGAGCATGTCTATGTTTTTGAGGAACATGGTAACTTGTCAAGTTATTTATTTTTTTTAATTTACCGCCAGGTATGTATTTGACACCCTAGGTACCATCAATTATAGCGCACTGATTGCGCATCGTCTCAGAGAATGGCACTTGTTGGTTTAGTACCAAGCAAAGCTGTGCAATGAACTTCCATGCAACCTGTCCCTTCAGCTTCAGCAATGAAATAAGTGTCAAACATCAGTCTCCAGATTGCTTTGGTGTTGGCCGCCGCATCTGATCTTGGATTCAATGTTACGTAAAAACTACTATTTAACTTTCCCACGAAAGTCAAATTATAAATGCGGAAAAAGCTTCGAATGTTAGAGAGCAACAGCTATTTTAATTAAGAAGTTGAAATCTTGTCGGTATTTTATCATGAATGACATCACAGCGCATAAACTGCGAACCGCACCTGTGCTTAATAATTAATCTCAAATAAAAACACGAAAAAACTGAAAAAATGTTACGCAGAATTCATTAAAAGTTAATAAAAATACAACAAAGTTGGCTGCGCGCGTGAATGTTTGAACCCGCGGCCTTTCATCTTCAATGCTGCGCGTTATACCGCTCGGACATCGCTTCGCCAATCTCCTTCACAATCTTTACTACATATGTAACTACGCGTGCATTGCTGCATTGCCTGTTGTGCTTGCTGCCTGTGTGTGTGTGCTGGCTGCCTGCCTGCCTGTGTGTGTGTGTGCTGGCTGGCTGGCTGTGTGTTGTGTTTAATACATTGTGCGCTTTATGAATCAGGCAACTACGTAGCGTGCACTAATGCATTATTGTGTGTGTCTGAGCGTCCATTATGGCTCTTTTTGAGCTGAAAAACATTTAACGTATTGGAATTAATATATTTTTGACGTAACAAAAATTAAAAACACATATAACCGCTGATTTTGGCTTTAGAACCACACATTCTGTACAAAAAGTCATGGTCTGGAACCGTTCATACTAAAAGTTACGAACTCGGCGATAGCACCACCGTGTTTCTCGAGTACGAAAACCACATAAACAACTTTAATAGTTCTGGTAACCCAACTTTTCGGCGAAATTTTACTTCGGGAAGCACACTTTACATACAAAAAGTCGTGGTCATGGTCTGGAACCGGTCTCAGTCGTGGAGTTACGAAGTCGGCGATAGCACCATCGTGTTTCTCGTGTGCGAAAACCCTATATGCGATATTAACATTTCTGGTGTTCAGTAACGTCTGGGCCCTGACTACTCTTTTGTGGAAAAAAAAAGGGAAAGAACGTTTTTACAAAAATGACAACTGTATCTTGCCCGCGATTGCGCGTGTGGGCACGCAGCGGGATGAAATTTTGTGTGGCCATTTTGGGGCACGGTATATACATTGTGTGCAAATTTGAGCTCATTCGGTTGAGTATTGTTGAAATAGCGCACGATCAAAATTTTCAGAAAGCGCACTATAGGGAATGAACCATATGTCGCTTAGCATTACCATGCTAGCTCCGATGTGTCCTTGTTAATCCAAGCACTGCACTCAGCAGCAAACGTAGTGAATGTTTCATTGACATGCTGGCGGCGCACACGCACAAAGCTCACAGCGAGCATGTGAAACATTGTTTTTTGTTAGATTACACAGGCAAACTTTGACACGTTTTTGCCAGCTGCGTGATTGAGTCGAAAGTGTAATCTCGACCTCAACTAGAAGTTCAGTTATAACACGGGGGGCGCTTGTTTCCTTGGACCAAGAAAAACAGGAAACACTATACTTTTAGGCAGTTGTTTGCTGGTTTTACACCTTAACAAGTGCCGCGTGTGTATCGTAGGCCCGAAAACGCATTGTTTTCACCTGCTTTAGCTTGGAAATCTATCTGGCTCCGGAAAAAACCGTTTTTTACCGTATAAACATCTTTTTTGGGAATTCTCCAGAAGTTTCCGAAATAAGGTGTTAAGAAGAAACAACACACGTCCTGTGGAGCCCATCGAGCGGCTTTATAAACACCTTTTATGGGAAATTTCTCATGTTTCCGAAATAAGGTACAAAGAAGAACAACATACGTCCTATGGAGCACCGCAGCCCAGAGGGCGACATATAAACATCTTTTATGGGAAATTTCGTAGCAATATATGAACAGAAGTTTCCGAAATCACGTGCCTTTGAAGAACTACACATATACTTTGGAGCACAACAGCCCAGCGGGCGGCTTATGAACACCTTTTATGGGAAATTTCTCAAGTTTCCGAAATAAGGTGTTAAGAAGAACAACACACGTCCTGTGGAACCCATCGAGCGGATTTATAAACACCTTTTATGGGAAATTTCTCAATTTTCCGAAATAAGGTGTTTTGAAGAACTACACATGTACTTTGGAGCACAACAGCTCAGCGGGCGGCTTATAAACACCTTTTATGGGAAATTTCTCAAGTTTCCGAAATAAGGTGTTAAGAAGAACAACACACGTCCTGTGGAACCCATCGAGCGGCTTTATAAACACCTTTTATGGGAAATTTCTCAATTTTCCGAAATAAGGTGTTTTGAAGAACTACACATGTACTTTGGAGCACAACAGCTCAGCGGGCGGCTTATAAACACCTTTTATGGGAAATTTCTCAAGTTTCCGAAATAAGGTGTTAATAAGAACAACACACGTCCTATGGACCACCGCGCAGAGGCAAAAACAACAACATTTTAAAAGTCAAAATTTTACCAAAAAAAAAAAAAAAAAAAACCAAAACACCTCCTTTTAAAAAAACAACCAAAAAAAAAAAATACACCACCCAAAAAAAAAAAAAAACAAAGGAGTAGTATAGGCGGGCAGATTTTCTGCAGAGCTAGCCCAGATTTCCAGCCAGCTAGCCCAGTCATCTAGGTCAGCCAGCCAGCCAGCTAGCCCAGTCATCTAGGTCAGCCAGCCAGCCAGCTAGCCCCGTCATCTAGGCCAGCCAGCCAGCCAGCTAGCCCAGTCATCTAGGCCAGCCAGCCAGCCAGCTAGCCCAGTCATCTAGGCCAGCCAGCCAGCCAGCTAGCCCAGTCATCTAGGCCAGCCAGCCAACCAGCCAGCCAGCCAGCTAGCCCAGTCATCTAGGCCAGCCAGCCAGCCAGGTCAGCTAACCTGCATATATACTGGTCAACCAACCAGGTGTTCACTCATGTGCTATCAATTCAGACGAGTGGCTAACGTTTCGTTTTTGCCCCCATACATGACATGCTATAATCAAGGATCTGCACCTCCAAGTTCTTAATTAATACTCAATGATAGTTCTAATTCATTTCGAGCAACCGTTACCATGGATTCTCAATTTTGGCGAGAAGCACGATCTTATGTTTTGAACCCCATCCCAACTTCTACCTTTGCCCTTGACTGTATAAAGTTTGAAGCAAAGTACGAAAAAGATCTTAAAAATATAGTAGATCGGTGTGAAAATCTGTCCATTGAAGAGGCAGCTCTTACACTCCTTCAAAGCGCGTTTCCTGAAACCTACGAGTATTTTTCGTATTCTCGAGTAATCGCTTTTACCTGTGCGCTAAAATTGTTGATACGGCACCGAAGCAAAGACCAAGTTATGCGAGCTCTCTCAGCACTTGCAGACGATTCAAAGTGGAATGTTATTGGAAATTTCCAGCCATAATGTACCTTAGTTTTAAAAATTTTATTAACGTGCAAGTAGACCAATTAACATAAATAGAACAACACTACAATCCGGAAGACCCAAATCCACTTTTGTTTCTGTCACTGGAAGGCATTACAAACGAAGTTGGCACACAGATTGGCTCAGAATTATTTATGGTTAAGATCAATAGTTGTGCAAGTCTCTGCCCACGCACTACAGATTTGTGATAATTATTAAAGTTTTTCACCAAAATTTTCAGTGATCCACGATAGTTAGAGTCAATTATTCCAATTTCAACTCCCAAATTAGCTGCAAATAAGCTTGATCTTCCTGTTATTAATCCAACATTATTTGACGGAAACATTACATAAACGTCTGTGTCAATAATAGTGGAGCTATTTGGTAACAATACGTGATCATGAGCACAAGCTAAGTCGTACCCTGCGTCTCCTGTTCGCTGTTTTTTTGGCAGAAACGGAGCTGACGGTCCAGTTTTGAAAATGACAGAATTATCAACCATCGTCGTTTCCTACGTGTTAGGAACACTGGACAAAAAACTGCAAAATTACTATCGTGGTGTTTACGGAGAAAGTGAATTGAATGAACTAGCACAATACATGGACCATAATAAACCTAACTACGCAGTTTTGATAACAAACACACACAACAATAACAGTCAACCACATATGTGCCTGCTGGCCACCAATTATGACAACAACGGAAACAGTTTGCTAATTGACACTCAAGCAAAGCAATTGCACGAATACAATGACAAAATTATTGATTTTATAATTGAAATAAGTCCAGATATACAGCTTTTGACCGACCCAATTGACGCTAAATGTCGTAACCATGAATGTGCTCTTTATTGTATTGTTTGGGCTGCATATTTGGCACGAAGTGTGGAACCAAATACTATCCGCAATCACTTCACACAGTCACCCAATTATAACCTCATTAAGGCTAATCAAATGTTTCTGCACACGTATAATGCTATATATAAATTAATAGTGAGTAAAGTGAGAAAATCCCAATAAAATTTATTTGAAACAGAAGTTGTGCACCAAATCGTTTTCTTTCATAACTGACTGCATTTTGTCATTGTCCCTGACAGTTTTGGCAGCCAACACCGAGAGGGGGAACGGTGAAGTAGATATATATTGTAATGTCAAAGAACCGTGATCACCATTTAGATCACGTTCTTTTCCTGTCAAAATCGCGATCAACAACGAATCACATGAATTAATACGTACCCTCCAACCAATACCGACAGACGGTACACGAAATGCTAAGAAATAGTGCAGCGAAAAACGTTTAACAACCCGATCCAAACACACACGGAACAATTTCACCGTAGTGTAACCTTCAGTACAGTACATCATAAGTTTTCCCTTTAGCTCCACAATACCACGCCACAATCCCTTGTGATGAGCATGTGTGCAAAAAGAATCCTCAAAGTCTGTAAGACACCCATCTGGATGAAAATCCCCAGGTTCGGCAATGGTCATCGGTGTCATGTGGAATGACTCATGATCCTCAACAATTTTGAACGCACAACACGTTGAATAAGCAGAAATGCGACGCAAACCTTGAGTAGTGTACACATGATCGTTTAAGCATGCTAGATGCAGCAACATGAAATCATCAGGTATGGAGAAGATCTCCGAATACTCAACATTCTCAGGACCAATTTTTAATCGGTGCACTGTCCGGGTTTGCTCCAAAACATCGGTTTCGTGATCGATCTTGCTGTGCCATTTGTTGCGCTGGAGGACCATGAATGTACTGATGTTGCTCGTTGCAAACAATCCATCAATGTGAAATGTTTTTCTTGGTTTCACAATTGAATGAACTGCAGTACGACGTGGTTTTGGGGTATTTATGTCATCGTAAACCAACAGTGTCATGGTTTGTTCATGGAATTTGATTTCCATGGCTGAGTCTGCGTCATTGTCTGAGCAAAGGATAACGAGGCGAGAATTTTTGCTGGCAAATAGGGTGCCTGCAACTGGTACATAGTTCGTCAACATGTCCACTGGGGTCTCAATCGGGTCACCAATGCCAGGTAATTTTGGACCTGGTTCAAGAGCATTTTGTTGCATGTTGAGCCATGACACATGCACACTATCGTATTTACTGCTCTTACATTTGCGCAGATTATTGTCTGATTTGTAGGTGCGCACACCCGAAACAGTTAGAAGACGATTGTTGCACCAATTATTGGTTAAAGTCAACCGGGTTTCGGCTCCGCGTGGCTTCAGATCGCATTCCTTGTTTATACGAGTTGACACCCCCACTGTTTGTAGTTTAGCTCGTAGTTGAGCCATGGAACCTGTGAATATTAACAAATGTTGGCCGTTTGGTGGTAATGGGTATGATTTACCGAAAATATCAATCCTAGCGATGTCCAACAGTGGTAAATCAAGATTAGCAGCGAAATTGATTTTAAATTTTAAAAAATTTTTTCCCAACAAAACATTGAACTTTGTGTACATCATCTACCACACATACCAACCATTGTATGACGAACTACAGCAAGAATTTGGTAATAAACTGGTATTACACCAAGGGATACCAACCGATTTAGAATTCACAGATCACCATGCAAATTCGATGGTTTTGATTGACGATTTGATGCACACAGATCAAAAGTACAGTTCTGATGAGATCAGGTGGTTGAACACATTGTATCTCGTGGCGCAGCATCACGCCAATCTTGCGCTTATAACAACGTTTTACGCATGGCCAGCTGGATCTAAAATGATACTAAAATTTTTGATGCAATCTCATTTTCTTATTTGTTTACATGGATACTATGATTATTCATCAATTCAACGTTTCCTCTTTCCATACACTAATAGTGCTAGGTTTTTTGCTGCTGCGGCTCGTCATGCTTATGATCGTTATGGTTGTCATTACATAATTATTGATCTGCGAGACCAGACCCGGTCGTTTTCCTGTTTCTTTCGAATTTTCGGAAACGAATCTGAACCCCCAATATTGCTTCAGCAGAAATGAACAGGACCAGTCTAAAGAGTTCCTTTAATCGCTACACATTAGTGTTGCTGTCTGAACCCATACACAAGAAAATAAAACGTGAAATATTACTTCGATGCCCTATTGATTCCATAACCATTTTGGAACAAGTTCTAACACAGGTCCTACTCACAGACTCGATTAGTTTGACACCCAAAGAAAAATCGTTTTTGCAATCAGTTTCCAAAAGATCACAACGCAAAGTTAACAAAAATCGAAAGAGTTTGCGCACCTTTCTTAGCCTCAGAATTGACGTGCTTGCATCAATTTGCCAAAAAATTATAGAAAATGGAAAATTGGGTGGAAAAGGTAGTGATCAGCAAGCATTACTTCGATCAGCTAATAGGGAAACGAGCACCAGTTCAGCCGACAGTGACCCAGAGACAGACACCCAACTCACCAAACACCAAATCGATAGACAGTCAGCAGGGAATACCAGCGGAAATTTGCCAAATTCTCGACCAGTTCAACCTGGAAAATGATAAAAAATTGGCTGAAACTATCCTATACAACCTTGCATTTGCGCGAACAGCCTGCGTTAAGATAAACCCGAAAAATTTTGAAGTTTCCATAAATGGGAGTTTCATCCCACACTCAAACATAAAAGACATTCTGATGTATTTTCTGACCAAGTCTGACATGCAACGTCCACCCGGTGCCAAGCGGATGCTTCGCGTGCTTGCTTTACACACCCCAATTCAGACTGAAACCTTCACCAATCACAAAGCCAGACAAACTTTTCTGTTGATCAAGAAACAAAATGGCCTACAAGCTGTTAAGTGACCTGTATTATGGCAAAACGAATCAACCACCCATGCTCACAACTAATCCTCGGGTACTTTTTTTGGCAGCTAAAAAACTTGACCCAACTGTTACGCAACGAGATGTAGTTAATTTTATGAATAATCAAAAGACTTATCTTACCCATACGCTCAAAAAAACACGGGATAAGACACAAAGAGCCTATCATATTTCGAATCCGTACTACGCTGCGTCAGACATTGGATATTTAACTTCCTTTAAAGGCAAAGCTATGTACAGATACTTTCTGGTAATTGTAATTCCTTTCACCATGGAATATCGTGTGACTCTCATGCGCAGATTAACTGCTGATTCAACAGTTAACGCGTTCAAAAGAGCATATGCTCGCCTAAGGTTCCAACCTTTGCAAAAGCTTATAACGGATGAGGGATACAAAAGTCAAAAATTCAAGAAGTTGATGACAGAACTTAACATAACCCACATTTTTGCGCCAAAATCAAGTCCTTGGCACACGAGTCACGCTGAACTTGCAGTCCGATACGTCAAGCAGCGATTGTATATGTATATGAATCAGAATCCCAAGGTGCACGTGACGAAGGCGATACGCGTGGTTGAAGAAAGCCTAAACAGTGAACCTAAGCCATCTCGAGCTAACATAGTACCCAACAAAGTCACCAAATCATCATTTGGTTTAATTTTATCTTTTTTAAACAAAAAACTGATGACCAGAAGGGCCAACATCATTGGACGTGGGCCCCAGTTATCTGTCGGTCAGTACGTGTATCTCAAACGAAACAAATCAGGAATTTTTCATAAAAACCACTTAGGCAGTTACCTGACCAACGAAAAGTTGAAAATTGTAGATATTCTACCCTCAGCTCCCACTAAATCTGCAAAATTACAAACCTTAGACGGACGAACCCTCCCCGGAACCGCTCCATTCAATCATTTGATTCCAGCCCTGGACAGCAATGGAGGTCCCCAATCACACGTCACTTGACTTTCTCGTTGACCTGAATAATTTGCCATTTACCAACCTTTCACATGAACGCATTCTGTACCTACAAACCCCTATAATTTTGGATCAGAAGAAAGAGTACGGAATTAAAGTGAATTCTGTGTCCGCAAGTAGCTCATTTGTGAACACAAATAAATGTGAAATTTATCTACGAAAAGGTCCCGATCCTGCTAATCCGATAGCCCATGTTGATTTATTGCTCCCATCAGCCTCCGCTGAGAGCATTGAAGAACTGACAGAATTAGTGAATGCCACACTCGACGGTGAAGAAGCTAGAACTGTACTGGGGCCAAATGTGAAGTCGAAAATTAAGATTGTGCTTGTTAGCGATAGTTTTTGTAAAGTTTGGAGATCGAAATTAGCTGAACAGGAACAAATTAGTATCGGGATGAATAAACGGTTAAGCATGAAACTTGGGTTTCCCGAAGGGATTATTGAATTTGACAACAACGAGGTTTTGGCAGTTAACGCCCCAAACGTTAATTACGGTGTACATTCAGTGTTTATTTTATCAAATTTGGCCAAACCAGTTATGTATAACAAGACATTTGTAAGACTTCTTATGCACTTCACTCCTACAAGATTTATGCGCACATCAAAAAATTTCCCGTTAAATTACGCTACATCACATATAGTTATAGATTACGTAGGTAATCGGGGATTCATGCCAATATGCAGCACAGCACCCATTCACTTTATCACCTTTAAACTTGTATCAGAGTTTCTTGAACCAATAATTATGCAAGAAAATGTAGGTACCTTCTTATTGTCCTTCTCAGTGTTGGAACGTCCTGTTTTTGAGGATTAATCCGCCGTTTTGCGTTTCTTGTTTTTAATCAACGCATTTTTCCTACCACATGCCTTGCACAATTGAATTCCAATAAAAATTTCGCCTGTTTGGGACTTGGATTGATAAACTTTTTGAACACACGAATAACACAGTTGCACTGTAAGGGAAACATTGATGAGAGGTGTAGATGCGATGTGGTCATGGTCGACGATTAGGTGAGAAGGAATCGATGAACCGCCAGCAAGAATGTCAGGACACGATTTGATGGGACAGGAAGCACCCATGACAGTTAAGTGATTTTGAGTCATTTTTTCACTGTAATTTCCTCAATTTTGGTTGCAATTTCAAATGGAGTTAGATTATCGACATTGAGAACTATAATTCGATCGGCAGGCGGCTCCTCGCTTTTCATCCAACGGTCGTATCGGTCTCCAATCTCTGTCAAATAATCTAGGGAGACGGATTTTTCAGCATTTCTTGAACGTTTCTTGAGTCTAGCAAACGCAGTAGCAGGGGAAACTTCGAGGTAAAATATAATGTCGTAGGGGGTACAGTGTTTTGAGTACTCAAGAAATGCGCTCTTGAGCACTGTTCGCTGCAATTTCGTAAGTTTTTCTGAAAGCGATTGGCCAAATATGTAAAAAGCGTCAAATAGTGTTCTTTCCGTGGCAAGAATGCGCCCATCGTGCACTGGCTCAGACTCAAAGCGGGAGAAAAGGCTATCCATAACCAATATTTGGAATGCCAATGCAGTTTCTTGTTGGTTTTCGTAATATGCGTCCAAAAATCCATATTTAGTCCACAAATCAATAGGTTCAACCTCAACGCGGAACAATTTTTTGTCCAAAAGATTCAAGCAAGAGGTTTTTGAAGAGGCTAAATTTCCCGTTATTGCGATTTTCTTAAACGAATCCATTTCCACTTTCCAGTCGCAAAGTCAAAAAAAGGAGCACGGTTCTCTAACGCAAGTGGTAGAATAGGGATCAGTACTCATTCGCCCATTCAACTGTCAAGAATTTTGGTATCGTAGTTCAACCAGTACCTACGTGTTCAATTTGCGTGACACTCGTATGTTTGTGCACTAGAATACAACACTGTTTTCTATTGGACAGCAACAACCAATCAACATGTAGCCGCTCACGTGACTTACCTTTCTTTTTTCCGCAGTCTCTAATGACAGAACACTCTTATTAAATCGTCAGTGATTTTGTAGGTACCGTTTTGGGATAGCACTGAAAATATAATTAATACACCACCATATCCACACCGCACCGAACACAGATTGATGGATAGATTAATCGATCGAAAGGATATATTAAAAACACACACAAATCCATCATTAGTAGATCTGACTACACCCAACACAGAGCAGAACTATAACTTACGGGAACCCGCTCACCAGCTCAGTTCTCAGTTAATATATTGAAACATATGGCACTACTAATGGTAGATTTGAAAGTTTAGACTTGCTAATGATGCTGCAATGTAACAGAGTATCACCATAGGTATTTTTTCGGAAACACCATAAACACCACCACCACCACTTTACCACAAAATAGTTTCTTGTTAGGTTAGGGAAGAGTTTGTTTAATTCTAATTTTAAGTTCCCATTCCACCATTAGGAACTTCTGACTTTGTGCCAACTTGCGACGAAGTTTTGTTTTTTGGTTGGAAGTTGACATACGGACGTGGTCGCGTCATTGTCAGTTGCACGTATGGTAGCCGGGTTGTTTTTCAAGTGTTTGCTAAAAAGTTGAAAATAATGGTGAACTTGGTAATAAGCATAGAAGGTGGTAATGGGCTACGTAAAACTTGGCACGCGCAACAACTCACAAATTACGTCAACTCTCTACCTATGCACACTGCAACTTTCCACACTTTTCCAAATTCTGACACCCCCATTGGCAAACTGATTCACCGAGTTCTCAAAGAGGAAATTCACATGTGCCCCCAAAGCTTATGCCTACTAAATTCAGCTGAAAAAACGGAAGTGCTAAGGGTGATAAAGGAAGAAACGCGAAATGTGAACAGTCACGTGATTTTGGATCGTTGGGTAGACAGTCAAGTTATTTACGGAATCGTCAGTGGTGTTGATACGTTAGATGCTCATCAGTGGGCAGATCACCTTCCCGCTCCTGACTTGTGCTTTGTGCTGACCAGCGACATTTATTTACCAACAGCAAAATCAATGGATATTTTCGAAAAAAATTTGCAAGCACAGAAAAAGCTGACTGTTAAATTTAGAGAACTAGCAAGCAGACGGTCATCCCACATTTTGATTAATATCGACACAAAAAGTGCGCATGAGACACAAAATTTAATGAATTCTATCACACGAGCATTTCTATACAGTGCTACAAAACGTTCCAATCTGAGACAATCCAGGCTAAATCTACAAAACAGTTCCTCTGGGAGTGAATGGTCGAGTGAAGCCAGCAACGTTGAAACAGACGAAATAATTGAGGCATGAACTTTTGTCTCATTTTTAAAAAAATAGCCTCACAGACTTACAACATTTCGTGAAAAAAATCAAAAAAAAACCGTGTGGCTGAAAATAGTCAGCGAATCATGTGGTTGTCAATAATCTGTTGCTGAAATCGATTTCGCTCCATCCGATGCAACAGCAGGAGCCGGAGCCGATCTTTCGAGTTGTTGAAAAAACAGCGTTTCAAGCACGCACTCAAATCACCAGATCCGCCCAACACGTACATCAAACCTTCCTTTGTGATCGAGTTGTCGTTGATCAAGAACTTTTGCATTCGAGCAACCAAACTCTTCCAATATCCTTCACGTTGCAAAACTCGAAAAAAGTGCTGAAAAATGATATATAATGATACATATACCTGGGCAAACACAACTAATTTTGGGAAATTTAAAAATTTTGCTTCAAAGTTCTCAGATTTAACCTCAACCCAAGCAGTAGACTTTTTTCGAGTAGCAAGCTTTGCGCAACATAAAGATCAGACCTTTGGTTCCAAATTCACAAACCTGGTGATATGTCTTTGTTGACATATAGTATAGCACAGATACGCTGAGCAACCAACAAATATGATTGTTTGTAGATCGCTTGTTTCGACACTTGTTGCAAACACGCTGTTTGTTCCTGCGCTTCATCAAAGCGCGCCATGATCGCGATTCTATCTAAAATAAATCAAGGTACATACTTCACTCGAACATGTACAGAGTTTAGCGGATCCAGGGAGTACAAGGGTATAGACCCTGAAGTGGGGGTGAGACACTATTTCGGAGAAAAAGAAGGAAAAAACCTCCAAAAACGCTATATTTCCCCCTAATATGATTCAGACGTTCAAAAATCGCGCGTCAAATGCACGCTTTTTTGAAACTTGGCTGTCGCGCGTGCAAAAAGTGCAAAAAAAAATATTTTGTGTGATTAATGGTTGTACTAGATAAAAATGATTTATTGGGATTTGCCTCCCCCCCTTCTTGCCCAAAAACTAGATCCGCCACTGGTACGGGGACCATCATTTACAAACATTACTGTAGATTGCAAGTGACGTGATGACACAATTAGGTGGCTAATACACAGCACGAAAAAATTACCAATTGATCGTATTTTCTTTGCATTCGCCACCGTTGCGTGGCTAATCGACGATCCCGCTCAGCCCGGAGCATCTCCTCGCGACTACCCTTCGTAGAGTTGATCACTGCTTGCACGGAAGCATTGATGGACATGATAAACCTGTGAAACATGCACCATATATACATTCATACAGTGACGCTTGCTGTATGTGACCGCTGTGAAACATGTGCCGCACGCGCTTTGGTGCGCTTGTGTTCAAAACATCAGTTTGTTTTATTGGCACTGATCCAAGTGGGTCTGTAGTATCACTCCCTATACCTAGCGCGCGGCCACATATAGCGAGCAGTACTGTACATCATCGTGAAGGTATACAGTAACATGAGGCGAAGACAACCTCCTGCTTTGACAGAGACCATATGAAAAGCATGCAAAGAAGCCGTATGTTCATTTCGCGCAAGCGGAAAACAATGTGATATCAAAATTCAAGTATTTTACTGAACACAAGGGTGAAAATAATAAAGTAGTGTGGGTCATATCAAAACGCGTTCAATGTGCTGCTTCCCCATTTTGTGTAATGTTTGTATGAAATTCATAATAAGTGGATGGTTAAATTAGGTACACGAAACAGTGGCTAGTAAACCGCGCTTGAGGGAAGATCTCAAACTAGTCTGCGCGTTATTTTTGTGTTTCCGTAGATACATCACACAAGGGTGAACAATGACAGTAACATGAAAAAATACACACGAATAAGAAAAGAAAATTCATAAAAACCAGGCCAAAAATCAATGATAAATATCTAAACCATTTTTAAACCTTATAAAACACGCTCACTGCAAATTATTAAAAAAAAACCACAAATAAACACGGTTTATGTTGAAAAAATTACAATCAATAGCTGGCGAGGGTGAAAATTGCAGTAAATTACAGCAAAACACCGACACAAATCGAAAATCAATACGCGAAGACCGAATCCTCCGATTCAGAATAGAGCGGGCTCAATGGGTGTGTTTTTAACAGGCGTTTGATATCAGAATTGGTGTATGGACTATCAGCAAGATCATGAATGGAAAAGTTTCCACATAAGTTTTTACATTTCTTCAATTTTAATAAATGAGCTAAATAGGACGTGAGGGCTGTGATCCCAGCGGTAATGATTGCAGTTACTGTACTGACAATAACATCATTAACAGTGCATGGGCTTGATTGAGGTCTAGAGTTTAGAACACGAACTGGGCTACACAAATCATCCAACTCTATATCAACATTCCCTCCTTGAATATTCTCAAGTTCTGTGACGAACGTGAAGAACGATGTTTCATCAGGACAATTCGGTGTATCGAGGGTCAATTTGCGAATGCGTCTGAAAAGTGCTTAAAATTTTCGTTATTGCCTGATTTCTCAAGCTCATTCTGGCGGAAACATGGAGCAACACATACTTTTCACATATTCTGTTTTCATTTATTCTCGCAGGGCTCCCGAGAAGGTTTAGACTTAACGACAAACCATCTTCAATTAGAAAAAAACAAAAGTGCCACCAAAAATCTATACTCACAGATTGGAAATCAAGGCGATGTCTGGCAGAGTTTCGCACACCAACTCTAGCCTCCGTTTGACATATGAACAATTATCAATACTTGAACACTCGGTAATATGTAGCAGAATGACGATAATAAAGACCGGACGGCACATGGTTGGAATTCGAACTGAAAAGAAGGGAATATTGTGTGTTTCAATTTTTAAAAAACCAAAAAAAATTACAATTTTACCAAAGATAAAGGCTTAGAGAGGTGGCGGTTGGGCAGAGCGTCGCAGAACTTGTGGTTTGGTGCACACAACCTGTACACAGCAGCAGTGTCGCACAAGACAAATGCTGAGGATAATGCACAGCTGCACGGTCAGCAAAACGACAAAACCAATGCAAATCTGCAGTAAACAGGTCAATGTTTCATAGGTGAAAAATTAGCAATCTCATTGTACTGCACACACGTTCGTGGCCTCCCAAACCGTCATGCTGCTCAGCGGGCGGTTGCTGACATAGTTCTGCATTGAAGCAAAAAAATAATTTAGCATTAGCATGCACACACCCATGCGTTCACAATCACAGCAAATCATTTGTAAATGGTTTACACACCTTCAATCGTTGCCATACACCGCTTTCCATATTTCGATCTTTGATTGCTTGCCGCTGCAGTTAATTAGTTTGATGATGTTTCACATGCTTATGCACAGAGGTTTGTGCGTAAGAACTTACACTTTTACGTCCGCGTTCACCAGCGGTTCCTTTGGGTTTCCCCTTTTTGTGTCTGGACTTTGTCGTTTGAATTGAACCATTTGCATCTGATTGACCAACAGCTTGTTTCTTTGGGTTATTGGCAATGACCGAATCGTTGGATTTGGAACGCTGAAACGAACAGATATTTTACGGTGATCTTAGTGTCCAACCGGCAACACAATTCATGCTCAACCGTGGCCTGCACTGACGATGCTCTGGTGCACCACCAGTTAGATTTTCGAAGTACACTGACGTGATCTGATCTCTTTACATATACTGTACATAAAACCATACTGACCGCAGTTTCTGCTGTTGTTTGATTGGCAGTTCGAGAAGTCGGTTTGACATTGAATTTGGCACGGTCGGCAGCAGCACGTTGCTGAAACGATGAACAGATATTTTACGGTGATCTTAGTGTCCAACCGGTAACACAATTCATGCTCAGCCCGTGGCCTGCACTGACGATGCCCTGGTGCACCACCAGTTAGATTTTCAAAGCACACTGACGTGATCTGATCTCTTTACATATACTGTACATAAAACCATACTGACCGCGGTTTCTGCTGTTGTTTGATTGGCAGTTCGAGAAGTCGGTTTGACATTGAATTTGGCACGGTCGGCAGCAGCACGTTGCTGAAACGATGAACAGATATTTTACGGTGATCTTAGTGTCCAACCGGCAGCACAATTCATGCTCAGCCCGTGGCCTGCACTGACGATGCTCTGGTGCACCGCCAGTTAGATTTTCAAAGCACACTGACGTGATCTGATCTCTTTACATATACTGTACATAAAAACATACTGACCGCAGTTTCTGCTGTTGTTTGATTGGCATTTCGAGAAGTCGGTTTGACATTGAATTTGGCACGGTCGGCAGCAGCACGTTGCTGAAACGAACAGATATTTTACGGTGATCTTAGTGTCCAACCGGCAACACAATTCATGCTCAACCGTGGCCTGCACTGACGATGCTCTGGTGCACCACCAGTTAGATTTTCAAAGCACACTGACGTGATCTGATCTCTTTACATATACTGTACATAAAACCATACTGACCGCAGTTTCTGCTGTTGTTTGATGGGCAGTTCGAGAAGTCGGTTTGACATTGAATTTGGCACGGTCGCCAGCAGCACGTTGCTGAAACGATGAACAGATATTTTACGGTGATCTTAGTGTCCAACCGGTAACACAATTCATGCTCAGCCCGTGGCCTGCACTGACGATGCGCTGGTGCACCGCCAGTTAGATTTTCAAAGCACACTGACGTGATCTGATCTCTTTACATATACTGTACATAAAACCATACTGACCGCAGTTTCTGCTGTTGTTTGATTGGCAGTTCGAGAAGTCGGTTTGACATTGAATTTGGCACGGTCGGCAGCAGCACGTTGCTGAAACGATGAACAGATATTTTACGGTGATCTTAGTGTCCAACCGGCAACACAATTCATGCTCAGCCCGTGGCCTGCACTGACGATGCTCTGGTGCACCACCAGTTAGATTTTCAAAGCACACTGACGTGATCTGATCTCTTTACATATACTGTACATAAAACCATACTGACCGCAGTTTCTGCTGTTGTTTGATTGGCAGTTCGAGAAGTCGGTTTGACATTGAATTTGGCACGGTCGGCAGCAGCACGTTGCTGAAACGATGAACCGATATTTTACGGTGATCTTAGTGTCCAACCGGTAACACAATTCATGCTCAGCCCGTGGCCTGCACTGACGATGCTCTGGTGCACCACCAGTTAGATTTTCAAAGCACACTGACGTGATCTGATCTCTTTACATATACTGTACATAAAACCATACTGACCGCAGTTTCTGCTGTTGTTTGATTGGCATTTCGAGAAGTCGGTTTGACATTGAATTTGGCACGGTCGGCAGCAGCACGTTGCTGAAACGAACAGATATTTTACGGTGATCTTAGTGTCCAACCGGCAACACAATTCATGCTCAGCCCGTGGTCTGCACTGACGATGCTCTGGTGCACCGTCAGTTAGATTTTCAAAGCACACTGACGTGATCTGATCTCTTTACATATACTGTACATAAAACCATACTGACCGCAGTTTCTGCTGTTGTTTGATTGGCAGTTCGAGAAGTCGGTTTGACATTGAATTTGGCACGGTCGGCAGCAGCACGTTGCTGAAACGATGAACCGATATTTTACGGTGATCTTAGTGTCCAACCGGTAACACAATTCATGCTCAGCCCGTGGCCTGCACTGACGATGCCCTGGTGCACCACCAGTTAGATTTTCAAAGCACACTGACGTGATCTGATCTCTTTACATATACTGTACATAAAACCATACTGACCGCGGTTTCTGCTGTTGTTTGATTGGCAGTTCGAGAAGTCGGTTTGACAATGAACTTGGCACGGTCGGCAGCAGCACGTTGCTGAAATGAACAGATATTTTACGATGATCTTAGTGTCCAACCGGCAACACAATTCATGCTCAGCCCGTGGCCTGCACTGACGATGCTCTGGTGCACCGCCAGTTAGATTTTCAAAGCACACTGACGTGATCTGATCTCTTTACATATACTGTACATAAAACCATACTGACCGCAGTTTCTGCTGTTGTTTGATTGGCAGTTCGAGAAGTCGGTTTGACATTGAATTTGGCACGGTCGGCAGCAGCACGTTGCTGAAACGATGAACCGATATTTTACGGTGATCTTAGTGTCCAACCGGCAACACAATTCATGCTCAACCGCGGCCTACACTGACGATGCTCTGGTGCACCACCAGTTAGATTTTCAAAGCACACTGACGTGATCTGATCTCTCTCTCTTTGCATATACTGTACATAAAACCATACTGACCGCAGTTTCTGCTGTTGTTTGATTGACATTTCGAGAAGTCGGGTCATGGGCTTGGGGTGATGTTCCATTTATGGTCACATTCGCAGCAGTCGTCATTTCAGCCTGGAACTAGTCATGCTTGTACTTTCAAGTTAGTAGTTTCGAAAACTTGCGCATTTTATACCATAAATTGTAAATTGGTTGACTGTCCATCTAAGAAGCTTATGAGAAAATTGGACCTAAATTTAACAAATTTCAAAAGGGAGATAAATGCAATCAAATCACACCTGACAGCGTGGCACTTCCACAGTCAATCCCGGGTTCAACGTTCGCAGTGTGAGTATACGCTGCTCCCACGTAGCACGATGACCCGCTTTGCAAAACCCTTTCGGCACTTTAAACGATCGGTATCGATAGATGCTTCCAAAGTGACCCAATTCTTCAGCGGTAGGTAGTCTCGAACAAACCAATGTTCGAGTTGTTCGAATAATGGCGCATGGTGGCTTGGCAGCATAAGCTGGGGGGAAAAAGGCAAGAACGCTTGCAACGAGTAAAGTAATGGACATTATTTGCGCAACGCCCGCAGGTGTGTAACCAGGTCGTGCATCAAATGTCCTTGACGGATGGAAACAAAACTGTTCGCGTGTTCTCCACCACCTTGGACCGCAATCTGCTCTGTGCCGTCTGCTAGTTCAACGAAGACACGGTCTGCACCATACGTTTGTTCGAGCTGAGCGTATAGTTCGTCTGGATGCGTGCAGGTGATGGTTACCAGACGACCAGGTTTGCTTTTCAATCCAGCATCTATCAACATGCACAGTTCGTTGTACGGTACAAATGGTGGAAATTCTTCAACCATTCCAGAGATAAGAACGTAGACATTGGAAATGTTTGGCATTTCCATGACACCAGTCATACCACTGATCTTCTTCAGACCCCACCCGCCCATGGGGATGAGCATACCAAAGGATGTGATCTGGCGCGGCAGAGCATTGACCACGCGTGTCAACATATGTTGGTCCCCGATGTTGCATCCGAACTTCGGCATGATCACGTTGATAGATTGGACGGATGCTGGCAACGATTTCAAGAGCGGAACCAACAACTCATCCGGATCGACCCTAATGTTCAAAGTCTCCAAATAGGTCAATGGCGCAAGTGTACCCTCCAACAGTTTGTGTTGCGCTTGGCTGTGCGGCAATAACGGTTCCCGTCTGTCCACGCTGCCTATGAGTAGGTGCAGTTGGTTCAACCAGGTCTGTTTTGCCACCAATTGCAGCAATGCAATCATTGGTTCAAAACTCGTGTCCAAATTTTGAACCATTAGTTGTTTCAGTTGAGTTCGGCCGTACTTCAGTTTGTCATCTAGCCCTGTGTTGAGAGATTGGATCACTGATATTGGCAGTGATTTGAACTTCAAGTCGGCACACGACACGTTTCGCAGCCCGTCAAATACGCGTCTGCATACGCTCTGTGATGCACTGTACTTCATTCGCGTATATTGCTGTCTGTAGATCAATATCGTCACATTGTGAGTCAGCATTGAATGGCACATTTCCAGTAGGTTTCCCCGGGTGATTTCCTTTCCAGCCACAAGTTCACCATGCATCCCAAAAGCCACTGCCCATGTTCCAAGCCCAGATTCATCTAAATGCATGATGTGGTATTCATTGTCCTCCCAACAATCAACCGCACCGAGGACAGCTCTGATCTTTGTTGACACTGCACCAAGCGTGGCCAAATCTTTGGGTTGATGTAGATAGGACTGTGTAATCTTGTTGAGAATCAAGGGTACTGTCAGAACATTCTCGGCTATGTATCTGCGTTGCTTAATTCGGGTCACAAGGGCTTGCGCATAGGCCTGTGTTCTTTCGTTCCTGGTCATTTTCACATCTCGAGCATCTTCCATTTTCCCCACAAGTTCATCGATTTCTTCCTGTATTCTTGACAACTCTTGTTTTTGTTCCTGAACAATCCTCCACGATTGGTCATCTTCTTCTTGCATTTGATTATCCGAGGATATTGCGTCATCTTCACTTTTTTGCTCGTTCTTCATCGTTAGAGTCTCTTCGGTTTGATTTTCCAACGCTTCAACTGAATCCTCACCAAGAATTTTGGGCCTTTTTCTGCACTGTTCCACTACCATCTCCTGACTTTGTGCTCCAACTCCGGCCTTCTCCTCACCCAAGTCATCTTTGTTCATCATTTTGGTGAGCTCCTCTTTCTTCTTCTTCAGCGACAATATCAACTGTTCCTCCTGATATATGTGTTTTTGCAACTTCTGCTTTTTTTGCATCATTCGAAGCAGTTCAACTTCTCTTTGTGCAGCCTGTTCTTTCTTCTTTTCCCTGCGCACAATCATCTTCAGTATTTCTTCTTTTGGACCTTTTTGCGGATTTCCTTCCATCGACTGCTTGAATTTCAGAACATCATCTTCATGAAGATATTTGTGTAGTTCCTCAGCAATATACACATCTTCACAGGCATCCTTTGCAGCCTTCAAATTCCTTTTTTTGGATGCGTGGTACAGGTACTTCCCAGCAACCAACCAATTCATCAGTGATCCCCCAGCGTCAATATAGTAGCCAAGTAACGAACTCATGACTTCGGGCATGTTGGCGACTACTTGACCGCCCGGTGGGTGTGGTAGGAAGGGAAACACAACATACGTTGGATGACTATTGTATACCATAGGTCTGCTTCCCGACAACACTGCGCAGACAATATCTGCGTTGACATTTTCGTACTGTAGAAAATAGACGTGTGCTGGATGCACTTGTCTGTACTCATGTGGAAGCCACACTTTGTTCAGGTCCAGTGCGATTTCAGGAGGTGGACCAAACAGCGTTCCGGGTTGAGCCAGAAACGCGTCTTGTGGTCCTGTTTCGATGCGCGGCACCACACGAGTGCCCACAAGATTCACAAGTGAGCCTGTGTGGGTCAACAAGTGCGGATACTGGGGCGATTCGGGCTGGTGTTGACGACTATGAGCTTCCTGTCGTGTGTGGAGTCGCACAGCAGCCGGAGTCAGTCGACTCACTGTTCCGCGACTGTGCTGTGGAGCTGATGGATCTGGACCTCCAGCAACGTGCAACGGTACCGATGGTCCAATTTCAGGGCTTTCATTGTGTTCGTTCGGAATCTGAATTTCCCCTCCTGGCAGATTAATTACAGCATATGGGATAACATGCTCGGCTGGTTCCTGATACATCTCTGCGATGAAGAAATCTAGCTCATGGTCTTCTTCTTCAAAGGGATTGAAATCCATTGGTATACCATTTTCGTCATTGACCGGGGGCGGACCTGGTCCATCGGGCTGCACATGGTCCATTTTGGACCGTGTTCGGTGCCCAGCCCTGAAGATGTAACATTATTTATGACACTTAGGGTGAGTCCCGTAAAGTTTTAATATGATGATTTCGAAGAGAGCTTCATGACGTTTTGAGCGATAGAAACATTTCACAAAAAAAAAATTTGGCTCTCTTCCAGTTTTCGAAGAGAACCTCGAGGAAGGTTTTGGTTGGTTACCTAATGTGCATCTGCACAAACAGTAACGATACGCGCATAAATTCGGTTTGTGAGCGATTCTCAGGGTGTTGTCGCAATATGGTACATACATTCGCACTGACGATGGTCTGGTGCACTATCTGTGGGTGAAAACAGGTCAACGTAGGTTAACCTGAACAGCCCACAAGATTCCCAGTGTTTTTCCATGGAAACCTACATACATAGAAACTATCTATACGCACGCTAAATTATTGCTCACACATACAGTAACTATGTACAGACGGAGAACTTTTTGCACGTCGGTAGTTCAACAGTTGGGAAACTTTTAACGCGTGAGCATACCTAACACAGTTTTCAACTAAAAACCCTGAGGGTTAGCGAAATTGGTGGAAAATGAACCCCAGGACAAATCTGATTGGAGCCTTGGAGGACTTTAGGTGGAAAACTCTCGTACCTATGCGCGTATAGTGACCACATTAAAACGCGTGCCGCACGCTTTAGAGCACATCTGAACAAAACATAGACAGCAACCTGATTTTTTTGGCACTGGTCCAAATGGGTACTGTAGTCTCACTTATGTACCATAGTTGGTGTGCTAAATAAAAACACGCGCGAAAGGTGTCACATACTATATGTAAAAATCGAAGTCCTAAACATGCGTGCATTCGAACTTGGCATCGGTTCAACAGAGGTGGTGTACAACCATTTGTTGCGTTGCCCAGGATCGAAAACTTTACTTCGATCAATCAGAGCGCCACACGATAAACACTTGCTGCGCTGCTTTCACGCTATCTCGTCACATTTAAAACTTGTTGCGTTCGCCAGCTTTTTATGTAGCCCAGCCCAGCTCCCAAGTCAGAACCATTCATTTGCTCATGGTTTTTTGTTGCGATGTCTGTCAAAATTGAAAGTCGAAAGCGTCGTAACGCTATTGTTGTGAAAAGTGACCTTGTATTATTTGACACCGAACTGAATTACGGGGTGCAATATACGGTGAATAACAATACAAAGTACCTGCTCATCTCCAAATATTTCGAAACAGACGAAGGTGAAATTAAATTCGTATCAGACTCTTGTCTGGTACCGAGTAAACTGGTTTTGAGAACTGAATGTTTCAAGAAATTAGTGGAAGCATCTGACAAAATTTTCGAGCAAATAAACTGTGCGGAGAGCGAATTTGAAAAATTGAGCGCCGAACATGGATCAAAACCCAAGCGCGTACAAACGTCCCCGAGAAGCTGAACCAATGACAAGAGGTCGAACTCTGCCGAGCTTAACTTTTCAAAATATTTGTGAAATTAAAACGCACATAACAGAAAGTAAATCACTAATTTATCAAATGCACACGCTACTGCTTGGTATGCAGAAAGATAACGACGTTCGCTTTGGTGAAATTTTAAATCGGTTGCATCAGCTTCAAAATCAAAATATAGTTACTCACTATGATAGTTCTCACTTAATTGCTCCAACTACTTCGCAGATGTTTCAAATAGACTCATCCAATACCAGAAATGACTGACCAAATACTTTCTCTCAAGGAACTTGTAAGGTGTTATGGTAATTTTATAAACACGGGAAAAATAACATACAGCGCTTCTGTGGATAAGTCGGGGCGCCCGTCTGGTTTGGTGTATTATCATGTTAGTTTGCAAAATAAGATATTATCTACCGACTTACTTTTTGCGGAAATCAAAAAATTTTTGGCGGATGAACCCAATATTATAAAATTACAAGTACAGCTTGGTTTGGGTATTCGGAAACCTGATGGGAGTTTTGATCTGTTTTACCCAAGCATGAACACATGCATAACTGACCCTCCAATAGTGCCTTTTTTTCGCGGAAGAATGAAAGAATCACTGGAAAAGTTGAGGCTAATTTTGAAGGCCTCTGAAGAAAACTCCTTTCGCACAAAAAATATTGAAAAATTGTCTCAACAATCAGGCCAAACAGAGTGTTTTCCCTTGTTTGTGCGTCTAATCGGTATCCTGGGATAAAAAAACTTCTCATCATTGTGCAATAATTTCATATTTTATTGTTATAAAGTGAATGTGAATAAATATTTATGTACGTAACAATCGAAATGATAATAACAGTTGCTCCGCACAAGGGTGCGAGCTTGGAAGAATTCCATGTTTGAAATCAAGGTTCGTAATGTACGGAATTACAAGCAAACTTCCAGCCTCCAAAATACTCTTAAATTTTGCATTTTCTTCATATTTTTACTACAAAAATGCATAATTCTCCTGGCGCTAAAGTTAACACTCGCAATACTTAATCCGGGGTACAGTATCGTAACATCATCACTGTGCATAACATCCTGGCTTCCATGATTGGGATACAAGTTCAAAATAGCAACATTGAAACTTTCTTTTAAAGTTTGACTAATTTTGATCGTACTGCATCAGCAACAGGATCCATGGAATCTTTAGTTCCCATTTGTACCACAGAGCACGGAAACGGTGTAATTCCGGGTAGTGACCAACACATTTACCGTCGACAAATTTTCGTCCCATTCGCATTTTGATTTGGTCTGGTTTGATACATTGCGCCTCAGTTTTCAAATAGTTTCTGATTTCGTTCTCTAATTGTGTGGGAAAAAAGTTTGGTTTTGCACTCGCCAATCCAAAAGTCTATGCAGTCGGTATCGAGAGGATTCCTTTGAAACCAGCGTACTTTTTCGCTTAAGTCTACCGTCATTTTAAATTCTCAACAATAAACTTGGTAGTTTTCGTGTGTTGTAGTGGGGTAATGTACCCACATGCTCCACAAACAAGATGTACTCTTTTGCGATGAACCTTGATGACTGTTTCAGGATTTGTGCAAGTTTTACAGATTATAAACTCGTTAATAAACCGATAAATCGCGCATAATATAAAATCAGGCTCGAAACACCCGGATAACAAAACAGATTTTTGTTGATAGTCCAGGTGAGATGACGTTCCAATTTCATGTGCCAAAAACTTGGCAAGAAGGAGAGGAGGTCTGTTTAGAGCTTTGCAAACTTCCGAAAAGTTTTTTATTACTGTTTTACGTTTTGTAGTTTGTAAAACAGGTGCCTCAAACCGATATCGGGCAAATGGATCATTTTCTGAGTTTTGAACCACTGGAAGTGATGCCATCTCTGTTCCATCGTTTGTTACACATTTGAAGACAGAATTAAGAATTTAGCACAACAGATTGTGACTGACACTGGGGTGATCGTGCAGCACACAAATATCGTTAGTTGGCAAAGTGCCCAGGTGGTAGACCACACTTAGTGTTGAGTTTAGTGCTGGTATTATTATTCTCAATGGGTGCAATAAAACTGTTCAAATCGATATTAAAGCGATGCAACGTGCCTGAGGATCTTCATGGATTTCTCAGTCTACTTTGTGCATTATCATACGCAGAATCCCCAATGGAAGGGGCTAAATTGGTAACCGCAGCGGTTGAGCTGCGATCGTTGCTTGATAAGCGAGGGATCAGCTGGGATCTCCCATTTCCACTTATGGAATTTTGGGCTAATTTGTGTGAAACTCTGGAACTTGGGCTCATGGTTTACGTTAATTCACGGTTGCAGTGTGTGTTTGCTGGCATCGAATGGATTCATAAGGGGTTTCGTGAGGTCAGCATTGTTTACGACCGAGCATCAGAGACATATGGATTCGTGAAAGACATTCGTTTGTTTTTGCACGAGTATTCATGTCCAAAGTGCGACAGAATGTTTGAAACATCGGCTCATTTGGACCGTCATGTCGCAACATCTTTGTGTTGGGCACCTGATATAGGCGCAGAAAATTGCGGTCTGATTTTTCAAAAAATTAAACCTAAATTAGATTTGTATCAAAAATTGTTGGAGATTGGGATTCGCCAGTTTGAACTTCATGATATTTATACCACAATGCACGCTACTTTCGACATTGAAACATTTCACCGAAAATGTGATGAGTTGAAGAACACAACATGTGTCCGATTTATAGCACGCCATGTACCATGTGTGGTGGTTTCTGCACACAACATTACTTCTCCACGCGTCTTTAGATATTTCGAAATTGACAAAAATTGGACAAATCATTTTATCATCGAGTTTGTAGACTATCTAATGGAGACACAAAAACTGTATGAACAAAAAATGAGTGCGAAATTAGCCCCGATTTTTTCATCTCTAAAAGAGACTGAGTTGAGAGCCACAAATGAAAGCTGGAAACGCAAAATTGTGAAAATTAGACGAGATTTTGAACGATTTAGCAAGACGTTAAAATGTTTAAGTTTTAATGGGGGCCGATTTGACCTATTTTGCCTAATATCTACAAATTTCTTTCCAATTATCTGGTCAAAATCTGGCCCTGTGTCAATCGTTCGCAAAGCTGGTCGTATTCTGTCACTAAAATCAGGAAACATTCACTTTATTGATGCCGCTAACTATTATCCGAATAATATCTCTCTCGACTGTTTTCTTCGCTCCGTACTAAAAGACGAATCTCTCTTCAAAGAACCTTTCCCGTACGCAGCTCTTCAAAGCCCCGCCTCATTCGATATTCCGATATCTGATTTTCATTACTCCATGTTTCATGATTCCATGACTAATCAAAATTCTCTGGATAAGAACTTTGCCCAATACAAAGCATTGATTGACGATGGTTTCAGTGACGAAGAAGCACTTGAAACATTACACATGTCCGCAACTCCTGCTCCTGGTGAAATTGTTTTCGGACAGTTAATAGACAAATACAAGGATCGAGGTCTCTTGAACCTTAGACTTGTGCTGACCTCGTACACGTACAGGGATGCTTATAGTTTTCTCTTGGGACTAGAGAAGGTGGTTGAGAGTTATTTGAGGCAGGGTGCGTACCTCTTTGGTTTCCTTACTCTGCCGGGGTTAGCGCTTCACCTGGGATACGCAGAAATGGCCCGAAATTCAAATGGTTTGATTTATTCGGTGTCAAACAAACAACTAGAACGGTTCATCCGCTCCAAACTAATAGGCGGGTTATGTGGAATTGTAGACCGATACAGTAGTGTTGGGGAGACCTACATACATCCCCACGAACTTGGAAATTCGGCCAAGGTTTCCAACGGAATCTATTACTTTGATTGTACTGGACTATATCAAGCAATGTTGTCACAGGATCTTTGCAACTCGTGCTACTATCTCAGATTTTCTAGCAGCAATTATGAACCATATTTCATGGGCAGAAAGAAAGGAAAATTGGAAATTATGTACCTTGAATATTGTGCCTACAAATCTAACTCTTTTATTCGTCACGCAGCAAACAGTTCGAATCAAGCAAAGGTGAAGCTACTTGACTCATCAATATGCTATGTAGATGGACTGCAGGAGCGTAATGGACGAGTAAAAGTGTTCGAGTTTTTGGGCTGTGCTGTGCATGCCCACCCGTCACCAGAGTGTTCTTTGAACAAAAATGGGTGGGAAAAATGGCCTCCAGGTAAAACTCCGTCCCAACGCCACTTCGAAACGCAGGAACGACTTGAAAAAATTAAGGCTTCAGGATTTGAACTTCAATACATATACGAGTGTGAATTTTTAAAGTTACTGAAAACCTCTGCCGTTGCAAAATATGTATCGAGCTCGGTTTTCTTCGGATGTCAAACGAAAGCCTACGAAAATGAGCAAGCCATTGTAACCGATATTCTTGAAGGGAAATTGCACGCTCTGGTTTTTTGTGATGTAGTAATTCCTGTTGAAAAAAGAGCAAAATTCCGAGATTTCGGGCCGATTGTGGTCAAGCGTGATTTCTATTTCCGCGATCTTAGTCCTGAACAGCAGCGGTACATTACTGATAATGATTTGCCTCGAGGACCGTGGAAAAGATTGGTTAATGAATATGTTGGGTACGATGTGTTTTACGACACCAACTATCTTCAATTTTTGCTGGATTTGGGGGCACATGTATTTAACATCAGATTTTTGCTTCAATTTGGGGTCGGGCCTATCCTAAAACCGTTTGTTGATAAACTAGCTAAAATTAGGCGCTGCGCCCAACTGGAAGACGATGATGTCACCGCTTCATTAGCCAAATTAACGGGTAACTCATTTTATGGACGCACGATTCTGAACACTTCCAACCTAACTTCGTCAATTCTCGCCTTCCACAATACCCCAAGTTATAAGAAAGCTAAACGGGACCCCGCTCTCCAAGAATGTATCGATTTGCATGAAAATTTATTTGAACTGGTTATGAAGAAACCACCGCAACATTCGTCCGTTCCGCTGCTGATTGGTTTTTCAATATTATGCCGTGCTAAGGTACGCATTTTTTGCAAAAAAATAGAAAATAGCATTTCTATTTTTCATTCTAAAATTCTTTGTCCCACCCCATTGTCATGGGGTGAAATATGCTGTGTGGCCTCATCAGTATGAGCACAGCTCTAACCTGTTGATATCCGGCTAGGTTTCGGCCAATGCTCATAGACCTAGCGTGTTGTAAAATTAAAAAAAAGAGCCCACCATCTGCATATTTGGTTTTCTAGCCCAGCGGGTAGCGTTCTCTTTCATTATTTTTACTGTTCCTCCGCTTGCGTGTTGAGAACTGACTCATCCAAACGCCACACATGCCTGCACCGCTTGTTCGCTCTGAACAAGAAGCAACAAGCTGACTGGCTGAACCCAACTTACAACGCACTGTAACCCGCGGTTGATTTTTCAGGTTCATCACTTGGATTTTCTCTACAACTTCATTTTCAAGTTTGTCGAGTACCGAGACGTGACCATTAATAGTTTCGACACAGACAGTTATGTCTTAACAGGATCCCAATCAAACTTTGCTGACATGGTGATCCCAGAGAGATTTGAAGATTACGCAAAAGTAATAAAAACACGCTTCATTGACGAATCAAATTCTCAAACATGGGCTCAGCCGGGAATTTGGAAGAGTGGTCTCTGCAGTAAAAAAACCGGTCTTGATGCTACTCCTTTTGCCACATTTATCGGAATATCGCCCAAATTATACTTTTTCTTCAAACAAGATCGCGAGTTCTTCAGCGAGGCGGCGACCAAGGGTATACAACTAAAGAGATCTGAAAATAGAAACTTGCTGAGAAAACAGATACTCTTGGAATGCATTCAAAAAAGACATAACGAGGTAGTCAAGTGCACCAACGCAGGTTTCAGGCGAATAAACAATGAAATGTTTCAGTACGAACTGGCGAAGTGTTGCATCTCAGACTTAAACTTGAAACGTAAAATTTGCTCACCTGATTGTAATTTACATTTATACACCCATCCCGATCCGTAGCGATTAACTTTCTAAGTGTTTTATGACGTGAAACTTTTGGTTGCGTGCATATGTTTGTGTTCATACCGTCGGCTGGAATTTTGTTATCAATCAGACCGTTTTGCAACACGATTTACATAATTTTATTGATTATGGAGCAATGAACGCGTTATCATTCAAATTTTACATTGAATGTTGTATCAATGAAAACACGTTTACCAACTACACAAAAAAGATAAACATTTACAGGGGTTTTAAGTGGTTCAGAGAATGTTAGGTGCAAACTTAGAAAATCGCTTTCAGTTTCGGTTGGCATTGCGTTGCCATACATATCATTCTCGGACAAAATGAAGGGTATAATCGTTTCTCCGTGGCAAAATCGCATTAAGTCAACATTATTCGAGCTCCAATTTGACAGGAACCCCATAGCTTTTAGATATTCTGTGTAGATTGGAACTAAATTGGTGACTGAACCATTATCGTCCGGGAACTCTAACACGTGGGGTGTTGGAGGGATTAAATCTTGCCCAAACTTCATTTGCGCCGAAGAAAGACCGAAATGATCAAAACAGAAGGGAGTCTTCTTTTCATTTTCAAAGCTTGTCGCATCAATCATGCCCAAAAAGGCCAACGCTGGTCTTTGTGTTAAACCAAGGTTGATATCTGCAGTTCTTATCCCTTTAACAAGCGAATGCGGGCCGCGTGTTACCACGTCTGGATAATGATATGGTATTCCCCCGTTCTCAGAAAACTTCCCCATAATTTTTGTGTTCAAACTTGGGGTGAGACGGTACCTGTCGGCCAAAAGGTATATATTGTGAATCACAATTTTGTATTTCCCTTCCTGTTTGGTCAAGAGAACATCTGAGTCTGGTGCTCGTTTGGCCGTAAAATTGATTCTTATATTCGGTGGGAGCAGTTTTCGGCTGTTTACAAGCCCAAATTTAATGGGTACAATGCTGGTGACTTTCTTGCTCTGGTCTATCATGAAACTTCGTTCCTGGAAGCCGGTATCTGTCGATGGATCACATGAACTGTATTGACTTGGAGTACTTGGAATTTTTAATAATAAATTTTTGGTCCATGTTGCGGTACTAGGGACAGCGTGCGTGTAGAAAAAATATTGAAATATTGAATTAACATTTCCGTTGTACCCTTCCGCAACGCACTCGTTACATGTAATTAAACAGTCCTTAATTATCATCACTGGACTCATATCAACAACGCTGACTTCTGCGCTTTCTGCGAGGGTCATTTTTTCATTATTCTTTGCTTTTCGAACAGACCAAACAAGTAAAAAAGAGAACTGCGGTGAAGTAAATAGTGTCGTGCTTTCGGGAAGCGTGAATATCCATTCGGAATCGTGTGAGGTTATAATTGGGCTAAGTTTGACACTTTCTCGATGACTGAATGTCAGGGAAGTGGGCGGTGTAGCAAACATCTGAGTTTCCATTTTTACCTCCTACGTTTTATGGTTTTGCGCTTGTTTAATTTTCGCTTCTTTTGCAATTTTTTCGGGTTTATATATCGAAATGAACGGGTACGTGTGGTTAATTTTCTCCTTTTGAGAATTTTTCTTCGTTTTCTTCCACTTTTTCTGGTTTTCATTCGGTTTGAAGTTTCTGTTGCAGTTTGTTTCGCATCAAAGTCAATTTCATTCAGGTCTAATGGTCTGTCAACCTGGATCTGGTCTGGGATTTGTGCAGTTTCGTTCTCTTGCTCGGGTTGACGATCAAAGGACTGATTAAAAATAAGAGAACTGAGTCCTGTTTTAATTCCTGATGGGCGCTGAAGAGGAAACATTGCAAATGAATGAACAATTCCTAAAAATGCAACCATATCCATCTATATATACAGAATATCAAAACTGTTGCACATACGTTTATTGCATGAGGTCTGCTCTCCACTGATGTGGCACAAGTTTATCTCAAGGGGGTTGATTTGTTGTCTTTCTGGTAGGTTGGTTGGCTGGATGACCTGGATGTCTGGTTGGTTGGCTTAGATGACTGGGCTAGCTGGCTGGCTGGCTGGCCCAGATGACTGGGCTAGCTGGCTGGCTGGCACAGATGACTGGGCTAACTGACTGGCTGGCTAACCTAGATGACTGGGCTAGCTGGCTGGGCTGGCTGACCTAGATGACTGGGCTAGCTGGCTGGCTGGCTGACCTAGATGACTGGGCTAGCTGGCTGGCTGGCTGGCCTAGATGACTGGGCTAGCTGGCTGGCTGGCTGACCTAGATGACTGGGCTAGCTGGCTGGCTGGCTAACCTAGATGACTGGGCTAGCTGGCTGGCTGGCTGGCCTAGATGACTGGGCTAGCTGGCTGGCTGGCTGGCCTAGATGACGGGGCTAGCTGGCTGGCTGGCTGACCTAGATGACTGGGCTAGCTGGCTGGAAATCTGGGCTAGCTCTGCAGAAAATCTGCCCGCCTATACTACTCTAC
>JASAMV010008579.1:0-49186 GCA_030248065.1 Rhynchonema sp. JSB1_4
CCCTTGGCATGGTGTTGAGGTTTATACTGTCCAGGTATATTGAGTGGTCGGTATTGAATATACACAATATCGGGTCGGATATACGAATACACACACGTTGAATATAACACAAGCTGACTTGAATCTAACTTCGTCACAATGTAACACACAAGTTCCACAAGTTCCCAACTGTGCATGCTAGGCTGTTTGCAAGAGAAATACGCTCTTATCACAAAGTCATGCGCTGTAGCTCAGACACAACATACCACTGAAGTTCACGTGCATGAATTGTCACTACATCCTCCCCCTCCAGGCAAGGCAAATACTGAAATAGAGTGAGGAAAGATTTGGTTTGGTGAACTACGACACAAAGCAGAAATGATTACATGGACTGAAAGTTACTGCATGTAATACGATGATTGTTCATTTCAGTTTCAGAACAGTTTCTTTCTTTTCTTCATTTTCTTCTTCACATTTGTCTTCATCTTCGGTTTGTGTCCGTTGTGACTCTTCAATGTCACACACGAGCCTTCATGCTCAACCGAGTTCTCTTTGTCGCTTCGTTGGCACCTCGATTCTCGTTTCGCTGGTACCTCTTCTCGAATGCGACTGGTCACTTGACAATCGACCTGTGGATTGGTGACCGTAGATCGACCGTTCACGTTCTTGACACGATTCGACCGTTGATCACGCTTGTTGATCACGTTGTCGCCTGTACGCTCCCGCACAGGTTTGACACATTCGAAGGCCTGGTCCACACTAGAGCGAACCACTGGACCAACAATAGCACACCGTTTCTTTGCCGAATCACGATTGGTCACCTCGGTACAGTTAGTAGCGTCACGATCTGCACCGTTTGAGACCAGCGGCTGAGCCATCACAGGGGCGCCTTTTTCCTCACTAATGGGCTGCACTGATGGTTTCTCGATTTTCAACGGAGTCGACTTTTGACCGACATTCGAATTTACCGAATAACGACTGTGCCGAAATGGCGAACACGACACAGTGCCCGAACCACGTGTCGGGCTGGTGGGGTAGGAAACAAACCGACTGTGCACGCCCTTGGGACCACATCCCTCCCCACCAAAACGATGCTGAAAATGAACCTTTTCGCGAAATTTCACCGGACACAGAGCCCGGGTATGCTCCACCGATCCACAGTGGTAGCATGGGTGCGGCTTCGACGCGCACCGATTCGCGACATGCCCAAAACCAGAACATTTATAGCACAAGCGAGACACTTTGAAGAACAATTTTCGTTGACGCAGCGAGCTGACGACAAAGCACTGATCGGTAAAATGAGTTGCACATTTGCAGAACAAGCAAACAACACGACTGCCTGCATTCTGAACACCAAGTTTTGAATCACACAGAACAGCACTTGAATTTTTCACATTAAAGTCACGATCAGGCGTTTGTAACGTACCACGAGTTGAACACGAATGACGCCAACCGTCATCAATGGTGTTAGTTTGTGCGTCAGTAGTTGAAACATCATTTGACGACTTTTTGAATGTAGGGCAGCAAATCTGTGCGGCTTGGTCAAAAATGTACCGCACATTATCAAATTGACTGTTGTCACCACAAAGTGACATGCAGTTACGAAGTTTTTCATCAACTGCATTTGCCGCATTAGTCAAAAGCACTTCGACTGCGTATTGCGCACGGCAAAACGTGCTGTCATTGTCTTCGGTTTTAAAAACATTGTCAGCGAACGACAAAACAGCGCTGCGGTCGGTTTCACGAATTCGTATATGTCGAAGCTCATCATTCAACAACTCAAACATCGAAACAGCTGTACTTAACATTTGACTCAAAATTGAGACACGAAGCTGAATTTCACTCAACCTCACAATCATTTCATCGTTTGTCAGCTTTGACCACTCGTCCTCTTCAAACACAATCAGCCATTCCGAGGCGCAGTCGTCCCATTTGACGATTTCCATGTTTTCGACCATTTCGATCAGAAACATCGCCAGTTTGATGAGGGGTATCAGCGCCGCGCGAATCCATTTGATGACAGCCATTTTTTGGGCTGTGGTTGTGTACGGTACACGGACCGCAAGCTTTCCAAGCAACGACGAAAGCATTTCCATTAGCTGCGGATTCGTTCCGTTAGTAGGATGCCAGCTATTGTGACGACGGGTAGAGTCCCCTTGGCATGGTGTTGAGGTTTATACTGTCCAGGTATATTGAGTGGTCGGTATTGAATATACACAATATCGGGTCGGATATACGAATACACACACGTTGAATATAACACAAGCTGACTTGAATCTAACTTCGTCACAATGTAACACACAAGTTCCACAAGTTCCCAACTGTGCATGCTAGGCTGTTTGCAAGAGAAATACGCTCTTATCACAAAGTCATGCGCTGTAGCTCAGACACAACATACCACTGAAGTTCACGTGCATGAATTGTCACTACACGTGTTGGATACAATCTCGTGCCTTCTATTTTATGAACCTCTATGTGGTGAATCTTTAGGACCAATATTTAGGGCCTAATTTATGTTTAAGCACGTAATTGTGGCTGGTGAACGTTCTTAATAGTGAATGAAAGCGTGTTTACCGATCGATCAACACATAGACAGTAGATTTATTATTTCCATGTTTCAGCAAGGAGCGAACGTGCAGTTTCTGCGTTTTTTCTGACGAGTAGGGCTAGTGGTATCGAACCCTGCTGCTTTCTGAAAAAAATGCCATTTTACACGTGAATATTTGCAGTGAACTCAAACGTGCAATTGCTGGTCAAAAGGAGGATTATCCGACAGGCATCCCCGAGTGTGGAACTGACGCGCTGAGGTTCGCTTTGTGCGCGTACACATCACAAGGTTGGCTTGGTTTGGACATGTATTTTTTGAGCCTTTAGAATCACTGGAATCAGCGCTGACACTTTGGAGAGAGCACTGTCGAAACATCTTAACCGTCAAAGCTCTCTATAACGTCTACTATTTTTGCTTTTACCTCATATCTTTGTCCCCAGTCCACCGTTAACATTCAAGATTATGAAAATTTGTTTATGCCTGATCCCGATCCTCCTGATTGTATCACTAGTAGGGTTAGAGAGATGTCGGGTGTCGGTGCCTCCAGGTGTCGGGTGTCGGGTCCCAAAAAACCCGACAGCCGACACCCGACACTTACGGTTCAAAACATCAGTTCTGCCGAGAAAAGAATTTTCAGAGAAAATTTTCTTCGAACCAAATGTTTCCGAAGACGCAGAATGTGTCATTTTGGTGTTTATTTTGTGTGAAAATACTTGGTCAGTCACTTGGTCAAATTGGTCAAATTCAGTCACTTGGTCCAAAAAATTGCACTAATAGTGCGAAGGAGCAAAAAGTCCCCCCCCCCCCCGACCTCTAACCCTAATCACTAGCTACATATAAACAGGCTACGCTCTGTGGCTTCACCACAGTAGCATAATCGGGTGGAACCCGACTTTATAAACGATATCCATGCGGTGGATGGTTCCACTATAAAGCGGGCCAACTGTACGTGCATGCATTGCAATTCAGGTCGCGACATCAACCTGGACGTGCTGCGTGTGCAGGGTTATAGATTCTTCTGCAACAAGATTTGGCAGGCCACTCGCTTTACGATGATGCAACTCGGCGCTGACTTTGTGCCCGACAAACAGTTCAGGGTTGGTTAAAGGGGAAATTGCACATTCCTAATCGCCTTTCAAACTCTACAAGTGTTTAGACAGTCGTGTGGGCATCATGAAAGTCAAATGGTACAAACTCTCAAACATGTACCCAGGAGAAGCAGTTTAAAGGGAACAATCGGGAAGAAAATTCGGCGCGGACCGGCCGAATTTCCACCTGCGCATTCAGGCAAATTGCCTGATCAAAAAGCTGTCAAGGCGACAGAATGTTTCGCACGATTCTTGAAACTCACTAACTATAGAATTTCGCTTTTCTTTATATTTCGAATTTCGACGAATTGTTCCAGCGTGACAAGCAGAGCATGAAACATTTAGCAGACACGCTGGAACAATTCGTCGAATTTCGAAATATAAAGAAAAGCGAAATTCTATAGTTAGTGAGTTTCAAGAATCGTGCGAAACATTCTGTCGCCTTGACAGCTTTTTGATCAGGCAATTTGCCTGAATGCGCAGGTAGAAATTCGACCGGTCCGCGCCGAATTTTGTTCCCAGTGGCTTGTCTTAAACGGAATCTACTGGGTACATGTTTGAGAGTTTGTACCAAATTATTTGATTTTTGTGATGCCCACATTGCTGTCTAAACATTTGTAAAAATTTGCAGTGAACTCAAACGTGCAATTGCTGGTCAAAAGGAGGATTATCCGACAGGCATCCCCGAGTGTGGAACTGACGCGCTGAGGTTCGCTTTGTGCGCGTACACATCACAAGGTTGGCTTGGTTTGGACATGTATTTTGTGAGCCTTTAGAATCACTGGAATCAGCGCTGACACTTTGGAGAGAGCACTGTCGAAACATCTTACCGTCAAAGCTCTCTATAACGTCTACTATTTTTGCTTTTACCTCATATCTTTGTCCCCAGTCCACCGTTAACATTCAAGATTATGAAAATTTGTTTATGCCTGATCCCGATCCTCCTGATTGTATCACTAGTAGGGTTAGAGAGATGTCGGGTGTCGGTGCCTCCAGGTGTCGGGTGTCGGGTTTTTTGGGACCCGACACCCGACAGCCGACACCCGACACTTACGGTTCAAAACATCAGTTCTGCCGAGAAAAGAATTTTCAGAGAAAATTTTCTTCGAACCAAATGTTTCCGAAGACGCAGAATGTGTCATTTTGGTGTTTATTTTGTGTGAAAATACTTGGTCAGTCACTTGGTCAAATTGGTCAAATTCAGTCACTTGGTCCAAAAAATTGCACTAATAGTGCGAAGGAGCAAAAAGTCCCCCCCCCCCCGACCTCTAACCCTAATCACTAGCTACATATAAACAGGCTACGCTCTGTGGCTTCACCACAGTAGCATAATCGGGTGGAACCCGACTTTATAAACGATATCCATGCGGTGGATGGTTCCACTATAAAGCGGGCCAACTGTACGTGCATGCATTGCAATTCAGGTCGCGACATCAACCTGGACGTGCTGCGTGTGCAGGGTTATAGATTCTTCTGCAACAAGATTTGGCAGGCCACTCGCTTTACGATGATGCAACTCGGCGCTGACTTTGTGCCCGACAAACAGTTCAAGGTTGGTTAATTTCCTGAGAAATTGCGCAGAGTTTTTTGAAAAATTTTCTTATTTTGGGAAAACGCCTGTTTGTTGAAAAAAATACACTTTTTCATATGATTTTCAAATGTATTTTCATGACTCTTGGTCACACGTTCTCATTGCCGCAGAATTAACCGTTGGCACACCACTTTAGCCCGTAATTTGTCGACTGTGCGCGCCAAAAACCGGTGCTCAATTTTTGGTCGGAAAATGTCGAACGGTTTTGACGAATAATATTTTCCGAAAAAAATGCACGTATGCCCACTTACGCACCATCACCTACAGCTGTCCGGTTCGGAATCGGTAGTCGACCGCTGGTTACTCAGTCGTCTGTCGTCAGCGGTGCAATCGTGCAATGAGGGATTCAGCACCTATGCATTCCAACAGGCCACTACCGCGTGCTACAATCTCTGGCTCTATGAATTGTGCGATGTCTATTTGGTAGGTTTGATTGCTTCAGATTCTTGTTTGATTGTTCGCACTGTTTGTTTCCTCGATAGGACATGGAACGATCTAAATATTCATGAGATCTTACAACTTAAGTTTTTGTGTTATTATGGGCTAACTACCGCTTACTAAACCAATGTATGGTAAGGAAAGAAGGTGAATCAGTAAGTACTGACAGAAAGCCGATTTTGATACTTAATGTTTTACTGTGCCTTGACAGACTACCGTCCGTTATCAACAAATATACAATCGACCAGTGTATTAAGAACCTCTCAATCTACTGAACGAAAGTTTGACCCCAACCTAAGTCAACCACCAAATTGCTGCTCTGGACGGTATATATTCCGTGTAGTGAGCGAAACCCTGGTCCCCACCTATTTACCGGAACCTAGGTTGCAATCGTTGTAGGAATACCTCAAACCAGTGATGGCGTCCGGTTCTGAGTCGGACAAGTCAGCTGCCCGTCAAGTGCTGTACACATGCGTCGATGCCGGACTCAGACTGCTGTCGCCGTTCATGCCCTACATCACCGAGGAGTTGTGGCAACGATTGCCGCGGAGAGAGGGCGACAATGCGGCGGCCAGTATTTGTGTGGCGCGCTACCCGTCCAATGAAGAGGTTTGTTTGTTTTATTGCATGCACACCAACTCAGTACTACATAATGGAAGAAGGCTAAATGCAAGAAGCATAATTACAAGACCGGGTGTGGAATTTACGGACATGAAAGTAAATACATAACAGGGTGTGAAAGTTACGGAAATGAAAAATAAATACTACACCAGGACAGGAAAGAGTGAGAAGGTGGACGAAATCACGGACAGACACGCACAGACAACATGCAATCAGAAACTAAATGTACGCAGAGCCACAACATTGTACAGGCCGGTTTCGCAATGCATGCGGGTTGCGAGTTGCGGGTCAGGGTTTTTGGCACGTGGACCCGTTTGGGTAACATACTCACGTTGAATTTTTGCATCAGGGGATGCGCCTCGTTTGCCTGCGTTCTTCACCAAAGTATGAGCGTCAACTGTCGACCCTGGCCATCATTGGACCTGATTTACCGCCAACCCGCACCACTTTTTGCGGGTTAGCGGAAAATGTGGTCTAGTGATGTTTCAAAGTGTCGGTGTGGAAATCAAAAATAACACGGGCGTCAAGACCGACGCGCTGATCACAACGGTACCAAAATTATGAAGAATTGACCTTTGTGTCAGCTGCCACATCCGAAAATGCCTGACCCGCAACCCGCACCCGCATGCATTGTGAAACCGGCCACAACGGTGTGAAACCGGGCGGTGCGGAATGCCGTAACGTATAAAGAAATCCGAAAGCTGTCTGTTTGATTATCTATCTTGAGTCCGCTTTGTATCTTTTTCCAATGAAGCGGTGGAGTGGCCGGAAAAAGCCTGAATTCTGGTTTATCTTCTGGGGCAATTCGTGGCTCGTTGTTAACATTTGCACGAGCAGCAGTCGTGTTTTGCAACTAATGTGCGTTTTTTGGAGTAAAGTTGCCACCTGGTGCATTGGAACTGACGATGAGCTGGTGCAGTGTGTGTCTGCGAAAACTGGTCGAAATGGGCAGCCAAGCAAACGCTGCACAATTCACATTGGCAACAGCTATTTTACAGTGACAATATTTTCCTTCTGTCATAAAGCACAGCGTTTATTCCTGTTCTCCTATCCCAGTTCCCCTACACCGATCCCGCCCTCGACGCACGCACCGCATTCGCAATGGACGTGGTGAAGACAGCCAGATCGATGAGGGCTGCCTACGATCTGCACGCCAAAGTCAAGGCACCTGGTTGGTTTGAATTCGAAGAGAACTGTTTTGTTCTTGCTTGTCGGAAGAGTTTTTTCGATGCTGTCAGCACTCAGATATCTGAATTTTGGGTATTTACTTTTGAGTCAAAATATGGAAATTGTAGCTCAGATTGGACCTGAAATCCGTTTTCTATGTTCAAGTTACGCCCCGAAAATTAAATTATGAATTAAATCTGTCTTTGCTGATGTTTTACCAGTTCCAACAGGAATTGGTTGTCTTAGGTGAAGACTATTGATTTTTGCTCAATATAACCTTTGTAAAAAAATAATGAAAAAAATCTCAGTTGCATTCCTGCAGTCTACATCGATTGTCTAAACAAGGGCGTGGCTAACGACATCACAAGTTACCTGCCCATGATCGATTGTCTATCGTCTGCGTCTGGGACACACGTGTTAATCAGCAGTGAAGGTCAAACAGCACCACATGGATGTGCGGTGCACACGGTGTCCGATAAATGCAAAGTGCACATCATGCTCAAGGTATGGCTGTTTTGGGCTTTTTTCAAGGCGCTGGGACTTGAGTAGGCGGCAACCTTATTTCTCGATTGCTCTCCTAGAACTAGCATGTAAGGCGTGTAATTTTTCAGGTCTAGTTCGATTTTATGGTTTCTGTGCACAAGAGCCGATTGCCTCTCGTTGTATGCATAAGTAGCGCCAGCCTGTGCTATTGTTTTGGTCTGACTTCTTCTGTCGACCAAGAACAATGGGAAGCTAGTCACATCAACTCTCAATAAACAGTCCCCAACTTTTGTAGGGTATAGTCGATATGGACAAGGAGCTGACAAAGTTGGCCGATAAAATAGCTAAACTCGATCTGCAACGAACCAAATTGTCGGACGCGATGGCTAAACCCGACTACGAGGCAAAAGTGCCCGAAAATGTGAGAACCGCCAACACGGAAAAGGTTATTTTCGGTTTAATTTTTGTGTTTCAGTTGTGTGTCAGATAAAAAGCAGTGCACCCTATTTATATAGTGAATATTTTTGAACTGGTCACAGGACTGATTCGTCGTTGGTCGCTTGATCACAAGAGATAATTGTTAATAGTGATCGAAACAGCGAGGAAAGTAGACCTGACTATTGCTGTTTTACCCATCGGTGAACGGTCTGTAAACAAAGGGATACTTGGCTATTGGAGCTGAAATCCAAGGTTATAGTTGGTGCGCATCGCTGTTTGCAATTGAAAATGGCGGTTATTCTACGTTGGGAGTACCGCTACACGTTACTTATTATGTGCAAGTAGTCGAAGCAAAACATTAACAACCTACCTGTCTTCTTCTTCTTGACCAAGCAGTAAACACAAAAAGGTAGAGGCAATTATGGAGAAAAGTTTTCGTGCTAATCTTTCAGGTACAATCCCTAACGGCCGAACTGAAACATTTGGAAGAGGCCGTTGAATCGCTCAAGCTGGGTGCGATGGAATGAATTATTTTCTGCGGAATTCTCGAAATTCTCACACTTATTTACGACAACAATCCGTCCAGCACCACGATCTTGCACCTCAGTCGTTCCTGATCTGCGTTCGTTTTCTCGCTATTATCGATTGTCTTGTTTTGCCTGACCTTCTTGTGATATACTGTATGTAATTACTACTGTCACTTTCTGATCATAATTTTCAAGGTGGACGTCTCAGAAAGCGTGTTATATGTCTTTAACGAGTTTATTCATATCAAAATATCTTGATTTTGTGATCCGGATTGGTGTTTTCTGAAATGTTCATGAATTCTAGTTATCGGTATTGATTGTCCAACTATTTTTGTCACGAAAACGAAGTGCAAGAAACCAGCTTTGTGTTGTTTTTCTAAATTGATTGCCCTTGTTCTTCATTGTTGTTATCTGTTGCGGCTGATGTTATTATCATTCACAGTTATCGTTGTTTGCAAATAACTATTATTTTCAATGGAAACTTGGTGATGTGTCCAGATGCTCGTTTTGAAAGTTTCTAAGATTAGGAGAAAAATAATATTTTGTGGTTGGAATAAAATTTGTGATGTGCATCGCTTTTGGTTTGTGAAAAGAAACCGGGTCCTCAACCCGTTTGTGTTGTGCACATTACATTTATGTATTTAGCATATTACAAATTTGATTTATTTTGTTCATAATTATGCTATTTCCTTGCCATCAGGCACCAACATGTCCGTACTGGACGGCTACAAACGCATCGCTTGTGGATTGTTTGACAAATGGCGAGTGCTGAAATCTGAATCAGATCAGTGGACATTTTCTACGGATGTACGTTGCAGCGAAGAATTTGTGGATTCGACATTGGCCAGGATGAAAACACTCAAAGATGGATTGTATGCTGTGCAGCTGGAGTTGGGGGATAAGGTTGGGTGGTTGTTGTTGAATGGATGTGGTGATGTTGTCACTGTTGTTGGTCCGCTTGGATTGAAAGGTTACTGTTAGTGACTTGTTGCTTAGACGTTTGTGACAGCCGTCGTGAATTTTGGCCGTTTCTTGTTCTTCAAAGACTGGCAGTGCATCAGAAAAGATTGGACAGGATCCGTGTACTAGTGTTGGCCCCATTCGCGCGGCAACTTTTGATTTCAGCTTCTTTCACCTTGAGATTCGCCATCTTTTTGTGTGGGATCAAGAACAATTATGAATGATTACAGGATCTAGCGAGTTGGCACGTACACACCTCCAACTACAACCCTTGTGCCACAGTAGGTGCCAAGCTGGAGTGCACGTTTGCGCCCGAGCTGTGCACACAGGCGTGGAGGAAATTCATGGAGATTTTGTATCGATTCGATATGGCGCCAAAACGGTGGCATTCAATTTGTGTTGTTATTTGTTTGATTCTTTTGGTGTTCAAAATACTGTTCGTAATCCAGGTCTATGCATTTGTGCGAGGCGCCCGGGGGCTTTGTGGCCGCGTTGAATCAATTCCTGGTTTCGAATTTCTCGCGTGAAAATTGGATGTGGTACGCAACGACGTTGAATCCGTATTATGAAGGTGGGGATACTACTGATATTCATGTGTCTCTCATTTGTGTCGAGCGACACTTTGAACTTAAATTGTTTCTGGACGTGTCTGTGTAGCTTGATATAAGCTTTCTTTCATTCATTGACGTCCTACACATATTTGAAATTTTATATTACTGTATCTTTGATTTCAGGCAACCCGCCATCCATGTCGCAAGACGATCGATTACTTTTCGCAACCCGCAAGCACTGGTTGTTCGGTAAATCACTGTTCGCTTCGGTTGATGTGGTTACAGACTAAAAATATAATTTCACTCCTAATATCGTGTCTAGTTTAATGTTTGTGCCTATTTTTTCACACTGTTGTTTCACATTCTCAATTCAGGTTATTCCAACACTGGTGATGTCACCCTGAGAAGTTCGCTGCACCAACTAATCGACTTGGCAAGGAAAGAAGGCAAATTTGATCTGGTGACCGCCGATGGCAGTTTCGATTGCTCGGTATGTTTGGAGTATTTGTCTTTTGAACAGTGATGTAGTTGTTTTGGGTTTTTATGTCTTGAAATATCAAGATAGATACACTTGGTGACTCAAAGTAACTAGAGAAAAATGAGAAAAAGAAAAAATACAAAAGAACCATGCGTTGAACTGAACCGTTATAAAAACTTTTGAATTTACAAACAAGTACGAGAAGTCTACCTAAACAATAACAAGGTTTGGTAAGCATATCACTTTCGAGGTATTACATAATCAGAGCTCATTCATTTGGATGTCGGCCGTTTAGATTTTCTGAAATGATGGAATTCTCAACTTTGGTCACACGAAAGGCAGTACTTTGAAAAGACGGCAGTGTAACTTATAAAAAAAATAATAAGCAGCTTGCGCATGCGCCCGGTTGTGTCTCTCGGCATCAGCAAAACGACGTTAACGTCAAAAACACGTGATCATCTAGCCAGAAAAACATAATTTTATCAATGTAACATTCTTCTACGCTGCCCTGCTTAGCATTTCTGAAAACATTGTGAAAAAATGGGTTGGTTTTTTCAAAGTAAGTGTGAAAATTGATCAAAGCCTTTACTTACAGCAGCCTTTTCCTTGATGTGGTTGACGGACCATTCCAAGAACTCGTTAAAGCTGATCTTTTTGTCACCTGAAGGACAGGGAACGCTTTTTTGTTTTGCTGTTCGGTTCGGTGCATATCGATTTAGGTGTTTTCAACCCCAGTAGGACGAAGTTGGCGAATCAAAGATATTGAGGCTCAAGATTAGGTCACGGTGTTCACAGTTCACAGACAAGTGATGTACCAAGTGGCCATCAGTGTGAGTTAATGCACCCGATAACCACCTAAAAAACGTGTGAGCTGGTTTTTGTGCTCACATTACGTCACTGCTTGTGCAAGGCTCGTCACCACACCCAGTGCGCAAAGCAGTGTGAAACATCATCCAACCGTTGGTATCGATCTGGTTGAACATCTTCTGTCGTGCGGCGAGTCGTTCTTTCTCGTCCTTGAACAACGTCTCCTCGGTCGGCGCCAGACCATATCTGCGCGGTTGGAAGGCCGTTCGCTACAAATGGGCAGAACACATTAGGGGGAGGCCACGTTGAGTGACAGTGCATACGCAGCACCGCATGCAAAGACACTGGTTTGGATTGTACTGTGTATTCTGAAGAGGCTGTGGTCGTCATTGATGTATTGGTTCGGATGATGTTAGTCGCGTAAATTATAAAATGGATCTGAAGGCACTCCGCCAGCATCACAAACCCTTCCCACTTGAATCATGAGCTCAGCTAATGCGTACATGAAGATACGGACCCATGAAGGCTGTGCATGTATCATAATAACAGTGAAACGAATGTCGACTAACGGCGATCATAGCGTCGAACTCAGCGACATCGATTTGTCCGTCCTTGTCACTGTCGGCATCGACGAAGCAGCCCAACAGGTAGTGATAGGCCTCGAGGTACGCAGCCGATTTGTGGTCGGCATCCTTGGCCAACTGCAATACCTTCGCATTTGGGATTGGGAGCATTGGGATCACATTGCGTCAGCAGCAAGGGAGCCGATCGTGTGATAGTTGGTTGAGTAGCCGTGTTTTGTTCGGACAACATTTATACAAAAAAAACTGTCATACCGGAACCAAAACGGGTCAAATCTTCGAAATCGACCCGGAACTCACGTCCTTGCACCACTCGATGAACTCCTCTTTGGTTCCATTCATTTTGGGGGCCATGTTGCTAATTGAGGGTTACCTATTGGATACAAGTCGAAGTGATCAAACGATGCGTGCGAAACGCGCAAAGTGACTGGACTGACTCGAAAGGCAAATGAGTTGCACTTGTCAGCTTGCACCAGACCTCATCACCCATCGAATCAGCACGTACATACACGTGTTGCCTGGCTCCTGTGCATCTTGATGGGTGCCGACAGTGGAACGATGTGAGCATTGTCAAATGGTACCTGATTCTATCCATTCACTTTACACCACCAGTGACGTGGGCTGTTTTTGTCAGCTGTCGAGCAATGTGCATGTGGTAGTCACCATTATGTAAAGCGGTGGTGATTGGTGGGCGGTCGTCATCGGCATCATACGTGCATACTATGAGATCAGGGTTATGGGCTTTGGCTTGAAGTTTCTTACTGTTTGCTCCGTTGACGTGACGCATCATAGATGACTGGCTTCGACTGTTTATGGGCGGGCTTCGGACAAAACTGGCTTGCCGTTGATGATTTGTCATTACTTATTCCCTCAGTGCGGTGAGTTTAAAATTTTGAAACGCAAAAGTGCGCATTCAGTTTTAGCAACTTTACTTTTTCGTCGTTAAATCCAACGTGCTCTCGCACGGCTGTCTCATTTACACATTTGTTCACTCGTGCACTTTTAACTCAACATCAACATTTTAACCTCCCGCCGAGTTGGTAAATTACTACGGTACTAAAACACTTGCAGCTTGCGGCCATATGGTATACGGTACATATTTTTGGTTCTTGCTAAATGTTGTGGCCTGTATAGCCCCAGACTGTGCATCAGCTGCAAGTCCACACTAGTGCCAAGAGTGCACGTGCCATTCCAGCTTTGATTCTTCGAAAAACTTCGATCACCAAATGCCACTTGTTCTCAACTTTTACGCAGTTGTTCTTGTCAGTGTCTCGATGGGCTGGTTGCGACTCATCAGGTCTTATGTCAGTCCAATATTCGCACAGGTGCAAAGTCCCTGTACGTGCGCGCCTCATGTGTTTACCTTTCCGTAGTGGTTGGTTACTGAAAATTTACGAAAGTTACGAAGACTTGTTAACGCTGAATAAATGGTAAGTTTACGAACTCGCTGAGAAGCAGAGGTGACTCTGTGGGTGGACAACAACAAAACATCCAAACTTGCATGGGCATAAATTACTGAAAATTTCCTCAAAAACAAATCAGAAAATCAAGTGAAGCTGTGTGTCATCGAACTGCACATTGGTGTGCATGTGAAACATCACCACACGTTTTGTTTCAGGCCGATCCAGCATCGCAAGAAGTGATCACGCTTCCATTGCAGTTCTGTGAGCTGGTCACTGCGTTCCACTGTCTTGCCATCGAAGGCACGTTTGTTTGGAAACGATTCACACTGGTCGAACGATGCTCTGTCGGTCTGCTGCACATTTTATGCTGTGCGTTTCGCGAGGTCCACCTGGGAAAGCCCGCCACTAGCAAAATGGGCAATTCGGAGGTGTGCACACAGCAAAGTCATGTTTGATGGGAGCGATGAGATTTGATCTCGAATCTCCTTAGTAATACGTAGGTGATTATTTGTTGCGTTCGCTCTGACGATGTCCTGGTGCACCGCCCGTCCGTGAAAACAGGACGAAACTGCGAGAACTCACGGTCACGACTGTCATAAGCATCATTGACGATCGGAGCAAACATGTTTCGTTTTTATTCAAATTAACAGTAACTGGTGGAAAAGTCATCATACAAGCAAGCAAACCTGCGTGAATAGTGAGGTGAAACATGAAAGACACAATAGAATGACACATGGGAAAATATGGAAACCGCACGCTGTTGCCACAGAAACTACAGTGGCATACATCAGACGACCTGATGTTTTGTCACACATTCTACCCTCTTTATAGTGACCGCACCCGTCATTTTCATCACCATGAGCGAGGAATCTTCACAATTAACGACAGATTGAGGACCAAAATAAAGTTCGTATTTACCATAAAGAAGGTAGAGTGTCCGTATGTGACCCTCTGTCAGTCGTCCCTTGCCAAATCATCAGCGATATCATCAAAATCGTCGTTGCTCAGCCCACCCGCATCTACAACAGGGCCGCGCAATTTAGCATGTGGCATACCGTCAAACTCAAAGCCGAACATGGCATTCATACCTGAATAAAGGGGTTGTTTGGGTTATGGCGAGGCTTCGTGTGCTAATTCATCTGCTAGGTTGTAGCTCTGGTGTTTGGACACAGAGATCCGTTAGTGGTCAGTGACAGACTACCAACGTATACCTGACAGGATTTTCCTTAGGCTTGAGCTTAAAAAAGCTGAAGGGTGATTCAGTCCGATGATTCCCAACCTGCGAATTGGTGCAATCTATTGGTCTTGTACGCATCCCAGAGTAGTCGCATCCACATGACGTACATGCCACCAACACACGCACCGATCAACACGCACAAGGTGCCGACTGCAAGCATGCAGACATGTGCCCTAGTTCGTCGCATTTCAGACATTGTTTGCTCATTCGTACACATAATGAAAAAAGGAGCAATAAGAATGAGCCCGTCTGACAAAGTGGGTTTTCATAACGCAGTGCACATACGTAGACATCGATTGAACATAATCCGCATGCTTCACACGCGCCACGTCGCAGGAACACGGTCGTGATAAGGGCACTGTTCTTCCAGTTCCATTTAAAAATAGTTGATTTTTTAATTTAAAACGGTAAATTCTGGGCTGAGAACAACTTATAATCCGAATTATTTCATAATCAATATGAGAGTCACAGGTTTCCTATGACTAAGATAAGAAGAATGTTCGCACTGAGTCAAAAACATGATAGTAATGAGACTAATAGTTGACATAATAAGGGCTGCTCGGTCGTCGTTATATTTCTAGTCAGCGCTGCTGTGTTCATTCGGGCATACAGTTTGCCCCATGTTTGCTGCTTAGGTAGTCATTTCTTCAGCACGTCCTTAGCATCTTCTGCAAAACAAGCGGCGCATGGAATATGAGACTATCACATATAAGCTCGTGCGCGTGCTAGTATTATCAAGAGAAACGTTACCATGACAGCCCTGGTGGGATTGTATGTATGTAAGCGTGGTTAAGAAATGAAAAGGCACATGTTTACAATCAGAATACATTAATTCATTGTGCGTGACTAACGAGTGTAAGAGCTAAAGCCCGACACTAAAGGATCACTACACATGCATGATGCAACGATGTACTACACAGGTTCACCTTTCATCTGGCCGGGGATTACAGCTATAAAAATTCTTGCTCATAAATCATACATAGGTGAAAACACCCAGTGAATTTGCAAAACATGCTTAACATGTACGCTAGTATAAGTCGGTGTACACTGTATTGTGTACTAAATAAAGAGACTGCATTATGGGAACGACCTCACCCATGCACCCACACAGGTGTACATCGTGGCCCGTCACTTCACCGGCACTCTACCCGATCAACTGTTATCGAGCTTGACTGATGTGTTCAATGATGTTCACCAAGTTGGGTCTCTAGTGCCCCTGACCAATTGTTACCCCGCTTTCTTAACCCGTCTGCTTGAATGCAATGCGTTCTTCATCGAAAGCCAAGCTGACGCGATCAGGTGCAATTTGGATTTGTGGGCGTTGGATGCGTGTCGAAGGAAGGATATTATGGTCTGCAGTGTTGTCAGTCTAATAATTTTCATTTGTTTGTTTTTTGGTTGGTTTGTTGATGCCTCGACAAGATATCTGCGAGTTTGGTCATTACGTTCTGGTGTGGTTAAAACGCGCTCGCTTTCACATATCTGTGACGACATGCCAGAGTGGTCAGTCAGGTCAGTTGTCTGCGGCCTTGAGGTCACCACTTGTTATCTTGCCCATTGACAGCGCGCAAGTCCGGGACATTGCGTTTTTTACTCAGTTCACTACAGCAACACCGTCACAACATTGTCCATCAGTTTCAGCCGCAAATCACCGCCATTCAAACATCGCTGGCCGATTACTACTGTTTGATGTGTGGTTCACTGCGGAGATTGTCATTTGATGAATGTTTGATTGGACACACACAGTCACCACTGCCGTGGAAGGCACATCAGAGAGTGCATTATGACGATGCTGTGCGATGCGGTGTGAAAAGTGTGGATGGGGTTAGACAGGTAGGTATATACGCATTCACATGTTGGGATGAATAGGAACTGGTAACCCAGGTCAGTATCAACTTGGTGACCGGGTCTGTTTTGGTCACGTGACATTTTTGTTTTGTCCAAAAATTTGCCATTGTCCAAAAATTTTGGATTTTGGGTATCCGGTATCCTGACTTTTTGATTTTCCAACGACACCACCGCTCTCATTCAGGACTAAGGCAGCTTCCAGGTTTGGCTCTGGACTTTTACACCAACCATATTTCACCAAATTAACCATGTTCTCATCATTCCAGCTGCTGTCCAAAGTGCAGTTTCTGAAGAACAATCACAATTTCGACACGAATTTCAACTTTCGGTTAACTTTCAAAGACGATACTGAGATTCCAAGTGACCCTGCTTGTTGCGTCTTTGGCCAGGCTATCAGTCGAGTTCGATGCTCGAAATTCGTGTCCATTGATGTACTCAGGCTGTGTGATGCTGTTTATCAGTGTGACAAAGGTTAGACTATACTGGCGGCTGGAGAAAAAAACGTTATTTTTCACGAAAAAAACGGGTCCATCTGGGACTTGAAAAAAAGCGAAACCCCTCAGTCTCAGCCTCCTGGAAGCATCGGTCTTTTTTCACGAAATTTTCCAATTTTTGACAAAAGTTTTGGGGGAACATTTCTTCAGGACAATTTTAATCAAGCACGGACGCTGTGAATGCGGCTTGTTTCAACAATTTCAGTGGCAATGTGCATTAAAAGCGGTTCTTATCGTTTTTTCGGTTCTTCCACGAAACATTAAAACACAGGTTTTGCCCCCAATATACATAGGTTAGATACTTTGTTTTTGGACTCGCTGTTTATGATGCGATGCTGGTTATTTTCGGTCATCATCAAGACGCGAACCTGGTCCTAATCTTTATTACGGCGATCACTGTTGTGTGCTGGCCAAGTAAATCCTTCACTACAAGTATACTCGCTTTATAGTGATATGATCGCTATCCGGCATTTTCGATCACGATCACAATAAAGAATATTCACCATGGGTCTGCACAACGTTAACGGCAGTTTGGGGGCCAACTGTCGTTCATTACATGCCACATGGAGATGTACCAGAGAAGGGGCTTTCGCATATATTTGCAGACATATGCCGTCTAGATCGTTTCGATCTGTGCAACTTCCAAGCCAACGAACCGTCATGCTCAACAACATCAATGTGCAATTACGATGTCGATATGAGCGAGTGTGAGCTCGAGCTCGAACCTCCGTGTCAATTTGTGTCACGTTGTGATTGGCTGATGTGGTTGCGCGCGCTCATTCGATGCAAAATAATGGTTGTTTGTTTGTTGCTTAGTCATGTTTATTTAGTCATGTTTTTTTCATCGAACTGCGGAGCAATGTCCATATGTCGGATATTACTGCTACATAATAACATTTTCGTGCGTGTGCGCGTGTATATACAGCACCTGTGAAGTTTCATATCGTCGATTATCAGACCGTATTGTAGCAAACTTGGTGATTGTTCTGGTTTACTTGTTGTGACGCGGTCACTGCATGTTTCAGCACGGTCAGCCCGTGTCCATCCGTCGACCACCCGTTGCATTCCTGTCCCGATTCGCCAGCTGTGTGCTAGCAGCGTTGTGCCTGATATTTCATCATGTGTATATGGACTGGATTAAGGACCAACAACAAGTTACGATTCAATTAATTGATCGATCGGATAATCAGCATCGGTTATTGGAAATTGATAATATGTTGCGGTCAGCATTGCGTGAAATGCACGCACGAAATACCAAATCTGACAGCAACAACACATCGAAGGTGCTGATGCAATGGCTGCCTTGGGATTTGTGGCTGTGTAAGTGCTCTCTGTTGTTTGTTGTTCGGTATCGGTCTGTTTCTCACCGATTTCTTTACATTTCGGTCCACGAACCTTTCGGTCCAGGTTCGTTTCGGTCCATGTATTTTTCGGTCCGCCCCAATTATTTGAGTCGCTGGTTCAAAATGCGCTGCAAATGAAATGGGCATCGATAATCAGTACCGCATGACCAACAAATCCCTTTCCACAATAAAGGGCCATGTGTGCATTCCCCGTCATTGGCGCCCCAGCTCGTTGCTTATGTTGTCTCGTTGAAACACCAAGCTTGTGTGGCTTAGGCATACACTTGTCGTCAGACTAGGGCTTACATTCAGTGTATTGATACTTGTGAGGTGGTGTGAGACGGGTGAAGTTCAGAAACCCCACAAGCCTGAGCCTCACGACAAGTGCACGCCTAAGACTATCCCTGAACAAGCCATACAAGCTTGATGTTTCAACGAGACAACATAAGCAACGAGCTGGGGCGCGAATGATGGGTAACAATCTATGGCCCTTTACTATGGGAAGGGATTTTTTGGTCATGCGGTACTTATTATCGATGTTTATTTCATTTGTAGCGCATTTGGAACCAGGGACTCAAATAATTGGAGTGGACCGAAAAGTACATGGACCGAAACGAACCTGGACCGAAAGGTTCGTGGACCGAAATGTACCTGGACCGAATCGTACCTGGTCCGAAAAGTACCTGGACCGAAATGTTTGTGGACCGAATGGTGACGTGGACCGAAAAGTACTGTGGACCGAAAAGTACGCTGGACCGAAAAGATACGGAACCATTTCTTTAGCTGCGCCATTACCAGGTGATGAGTTTGGATTAGCTTTGCCTTGGTCACGGAATTTCTTAGTCATTCAATAAAGGATGTTTTGAGATTTATTGTCCATGATTCCACTGATTCCGACGAGCGTAAAGTTGCTTATTTCCAATCTTGAATCAATCAACCGTCTGAGGTTGGTCGAAATTAGTTCTCGCCCACCAGCAAATCTCTAAATATCGCTGATACAAAAAATATTTCAGAGTTTTTAAATAAAAATATTTTTCAGACAACAACCACAGCTACAGACAACTGGTGCAACACAATGATGTTCAAGTGTTACTGCTGTTGGAGACCCGTTTGAATGCGAGATTAGAACAATTGTGTGTTGCAAGCGATTTGTGATCCTTCATACGTTTCACATGGTTTATGCAATGTTTTTGGCATTTCGAATAATGAAAATAATAAAGATAAAAGAAAGATCATGGATTCCATAATAATTGAGCACTCACTGTGCCGTTGTGGAACATCAGATGACAAATCTTGTAGTTGACATCGAAATTAAATCTGTGGTGAGTTAAAAAACACTTTTGACACGACGGTTGGCCGATCTGAGCATCAGCACTTCAGTCACGCGCAATCAGAATTGCCAACTATATTAGTATCATTTTTCAAAATACAAACATTTTTGTTGCAATAATAAAGCTTGTTCTGCAATGTTATAGGTTTTGGGTGTGAGATGTGTGATCGGAGCTTGAAATTATGTAAATTCAACCGAATTGAAACGTCATAAATCGTCGATTGAAGCTGCCTGACGCATCAAAATTTCTCAAAGCAATTTCAATCGAAAGAAAATAGAATCGAGTTAACACAATATCCAATCAATACATCATAATATCAAATCAGTATAACAATTGGCACAATGTACAACAGTATCAAAGTAATGTTTCACAAGCTAGCTGCCATATCGTTGAGAGCACAGAAAGTCAGTCAGCACGACAAGGCTCAGGTCCCAGTCTGAGTCCGGTGCCCGTCTCACACCTGTATCTCTTCGACGCTAGCCTGTTGTTGGTGTTGTTGTGCTGCTGCAGCAGCTGCGGCGGCGACCATCGCGGCCCGGCCATGTCTCGGACATGTGGGACTCACACCGGACAATGCACCTGGACCGGGGGGACCGGCTTGCACCAAACGGGCACCGGACGCGGAGAGAAGGGGTTCCTGGCATGGGAAGGCATATGATGTTACCTGTGTTGTGTGATGTGTTTTTAGCTGCCCAACTCGACCTGCTCTCGCGGCAGACGGGCGGTGCACCAGGTCATCGTCAGTGAGAAGGTGCGAGATGCAAGCTGCTGAAGAATAAATAACTTTTCACGTTCAAACCTGCTCTTGAGGCCTGCCCATTCCTTGATCGACCCGTGGCGTGCCAACCTGAAGATTGTCATGATTGATTATAACAGCGTTTTGTCAAGAAAATAACTCAATAGCATAGATCAGCTGATGTTTGAATATGGCGCCGTGGCAAAACCACTTCATAACGTGTGTTGTGCAACTGCGCCGCTTTTTTCATTTCCCGTTTCGACCTGTTTTCACTAACTGGGAGCCAGGCCATCGTCAGTTCGAATGCACCAGATCGTCACCACGTCAAAAGTTCTTCAACGCGAGGTAAAATTTTTGGCAGAATTTTTCAAGCGCATTGCTTGATAGCGAGAACCGCAGAAGCGTCATGCGCTTTACGGGTCAGGCAACGATTTGACAAAAAAACACTTCCAAAAATATTGTCATAGTGCCGTGCCGTACCTGACTCTGTTGCATATGGCTGGGCGGTGGTGGTGCATGATGTTGATGCATTGCGTGATGGTGTGCGTGTGCGTATGTGCGCATCGTGTTGCCCCCGCTCGTCAGACCCACTTCACCGTCAAGCGCTCCTCCTCCCAACGTGCCCACTGAAATAAGTTTGTGCAACAATTAAAAGAAATAATGACAAGTTGAGGCCAGATCATCGGATATTAGGCCCGCTATCAAACACGGTGGTAATCTAGGTCTTAAATTTTTTGCCTATTTTTTTACGACAGTTGTCATGAACCAAATGCAGCGTGCAATCCAGCCAAGGCCAACCTTGTGACGGTGTGCCGGGATTAGTGTTGCTGGGCGGTGGTGGTGCTGGGGGCATCATCGGTGTTGAAATGGCCATTGGTGAGCTCATGTTGTGACCGGCTGTGTAACCTAAATTCATATAATGTTAATCATGCAGTTCGTTTGTGGTCGGTCACCTCGTCCTGTTTTCAAAGACCACCCGTGTCCCCAGGTCATCTACCGTGCGAATGCACCAGATCGACTTTAATATGCGTGTACCATAAGGTTGTTAGCGCATCTGATTGGCTTGCTGCTACGATTTCATTTTAGAAAATGTTTTTTGCGCAAGTTTGTTTTCACCACAAAGCGAGGACTGCCCGAGGTTGGGACCCAGTGAGAGGGAGTTCTGAAAATGTAAGGTGCCTCACTGCACCACAAACAAACGTTGGCACACAGAACAGACCTGTACCTTCGTAGCTGTGGTAGTGCATCTGCATCTTCTTTTTGCTACGTTTCTGTTTGTCCCGTTGATGGTAGATGCCGGCGAATATCAATATATTGAGCACCAACAGTGCACAACCCACGGCTACCGTAACCGATAGGATCGTACTGTAGTCGGCTGTGGTCGGCTCTTTGATTGTGATGTCCGTTGCTTGATTGGGCTTGCTTGATTGGCCTTAAAAAATCAAGGAATTATTGGAATGTAACTGCTGCATTCTGAAACTGAAACATCAGAAAACGGGTTTTATGTTTGCTGCTGGTAACGTGGCATCTGATCCGATATGCTTTGGTCATGTGACATTATTAAGTTGACGATATTACGTGATTTACTGGCGCCACTATTATCGACCACCGTAAAAGTTCTCCACTTAGGGTCCATGAACAGTTTTTACGCTGGTCCAAACCAGTTGCATCTGTAAATATCGAAGTGTTCTTCATTCCAAAAAAAGTCGTGCAGTGGTGCGCGTGACCAACATGGATTCGATCCGATTACATAGTGCACACCGTTATTGGTGGTGTCATTGTAATGAATTGCAAATTTGAAAAGTGTAAAAGTGCTATGGTCTTACCTGGTTTCGATGCTTTCGGCACCTGACTGTCTGGCAAAGGCGATGGTGGTGGGACGGGTGGCAATGGGAATGGCATGTTGGCAAACTCGCCGAACGGACGCACAACGCCGTAGTACGTATTCTGTGATTTATAGCGATCGTGATTGGGTCATAAGCACCATTGCCGTCGACCTTGACGTGTTTGGGACCAGCCATTTTCAGTCACTTCATCTCATATTCAGTTTGACGAAACAGACTGTCACTATGAAGATATTTGCGAGAATACGAACCGACCTGATTGAAGTGATCTGGCAGATTATTGTGTTTCGAGTCTGCATCTTTTCCCGTCGCCTGTAGTTTCGGTAGAAACTCATTCCAGAACGCAACCTTGTCGGCCCGATAGTAGTAGTCGAGACGTGGCTCCGTGCCTGCAAGCATGTGGTGCAATGTTGCAAGGCAGGACAACTTTAGACACCCTGGTGTATCAAGGCAAGCTCACCGATTCGCATGTATGGCTGTCGTGTCTCTTCACTGAACGACGGCCAATGCAGCCGACTAAATTGTTGTGTGTAGACGGATGCATAGGGCGAGGCGATGTCGAATGATGGGGGTTTCATTGGATCACTGCAATGTTTGTTGAATGGGTTGGCATGAGTCCAATTTGTCACAAATTGAAGGGAGTGTCCCACTGTGAATACAGACCGCTCAGAAATCGTATCGCATTGAACCAACCCGTGTTTGACGAAATTGGCCAGCAATCGCATCATTAATCGGCTGACTTCAGCATCTTTTCGGTTGAAACGTTGATTAGCGAATGGGGTCATGATCTGTTCTGGTGCGGTCAATGTCCAGTAGGGGTAACCCAGCAGATACAGCAGTTGCTCGCCGTTGATAGCACCCTGAAACATTAGATGGGTAGGTTTGGATTACTCTTTTCTGGCAGAGGTCATTCCCGCATGTTAGAGTACGATCATCGGTAAAATAAATAAAATGAAATTTGATGCACCTGCACCCTATTATCGTCACCCCTCGGCCATTCAGACGATTCGTAGTCGAACAAGTACATAAATGTGTTGCTGCCTGAACGCGCGTGTCGGCCTCTGCAAGTATGCGTGAAGACGATGGCTGATGTTTCAGTGGTGGGCGGTCAATGAACACAGCCAGTTTGGGCAAAATAGCCGGGAGTTATTAACAAAGTGAAAAAGATATTGCACCGTATAGCATTGGGTGATATTTTCGAAACGGTGTAAAGGTCAGTTTGGTGTAAAGGTTGGTGGAAAGTGGGGAAGCTCATTAACACACGGTGTAAAAACAAAAACCTCCACTACAGGCATAATGTTTCACTTTACACCGAGCTACGCCACCACTTTACCAACTTTACACCGACCTTTACCCCAACACCACACTCAAACAAAGTCTGTCCCTCTCTAACAGTGGCGTGATCGGGACTGGTGATTAAATAATACAATTCACATTGGTAATGGAAAAGGTCGAGGGCAGATTGGGTACCAGAATCGCTCTCAAAAATGATCACTAAAATATAGGTTTTACCACAAAGCGGGGCAGTACAAAAACGATACATAAGCGATTACAAATTGTTGACTCACTCTGAATGCAACTGTGCCGTTTTAATCATCGGTGCGACATAGAGTGCGTCATTCAGGGCCGACAACACTCCATCCCTGAGCGAGAACGAATGTCGAGGGGGACTGGCCCAGTTGGTGTACTCATTGATGAGTGCATCGTAGATCTCGTGACGGTGGTATTGGAATAGATTGCGCACCAACGTTCTGCAGGTGTGGGGTTTGGAAAGTTGAATTTATTTTTGGGGTCACACACACACTGTGTGCATCTGGTCCACTCGCTCTCACTGACGATGACCTGGTGCACCGCACACTATTCTGCGAAAACAAGTAGAATCGGGTTAATGTATAATCCATGAGCACCCTGCGCAGCACATAACCAAAAAACAGGCGGCATTAGGGTTCATAAGTTCTGGGTACATTTTTTGTTAGCATACCTATTGTTCGTGATGGCGACGTTCCGAATCACAATCGCCTTTCCAATCACCAAGTCACAAAACACGCACCTAAACAAACGCTCCCTTTCCTCGATCGACAGCCCAAACTTGATGTTTCGATCGCTCAAATGATTGTAGGCATCATTGCTGGTCATGCCAACAAGCAGGTCAACGCCTTGGAACAGATTGCCGTGCTCCTGCATAATGTGACGGATATATGAGCAGAGTCGACCTTCTCGATTGTGAACCCTCTGTTTGGTGAACGATGTATTGGAACGATGTTCACAATATGCCATTAATCTACTACAAATTAGGTTTTTAGGCTTGAAATAAACCTAAATTAAACTGGCAAACACCTACTGTACATACCTTCATAGTTCTCAACGGCGAGTTCACCACGACAATACCGTCAACGATCGGTGCAAAGGCACCGAGGAAGGTTGATGGTCGAATCTGAGTGGCTGCCAGTGTCATGTTGCTGCAAGGATATTGAAACATCAAGTTACAGTAATTTGCCATTAATTGTTTTGACTAGTGATTCCGGTGGTCCACACCACCTTCTGCTCAGCAGGCAGTGAAATCCACCCTAACTTGATATCCCGTCCCCTTATGCAGTCCATGATCTGATCATCCGATGTTTTCGCACTCGTTCCCGGTTGTGGTGGTTTGTGACAACCCATCAATTGGGCCAGTTCATAGAAATAGTACTGCGGACTGCTGGACATGGCCCACGGACTCAGCACACTGCCCGACAATAGCACTGCACGTTTGAATTTGCGGTGGTCGTTGGCTGGATAGGTAATGTTTCATGGCATTACTTGCGGATGGATCGGCCTCACAGTTTTGGGGTCTCCTTTTTTAGGTGCCATCGGGTGCATTCACGCTGATGATGACCTGATGGACCATTCGTCTGCGAAATCAGGACGAAATGGGCAACCAGCAGATACAGACGTTGCAGAAGATCTGCTTTAGTCAAGTAACGTTCTCGAATCCCACCAGCGATGGGCATGATAACAAGGCACGTAACCCAACCAAAAGCTTGTGAAACATCACACTAACGTGCAGCAAATGGTGATGCCATCAACAGATTGACAGCAGCAGCGCCACTGCCCCAGCCAAGCAGTGTGATTGAGTCACTGTGACCACCGAACTCAGTGACCAGCGTAGTCAACATATCCAGACCCACAGCCATGTCTGCCAGTCCACCATTGCCCTCACATTTGGACGGGCATGATGGGGCACAGTCCTGGTTGCAATGCGCTAGGAAACCTGCAATGTATGGTGGCTGGATGGAATCAGACATGGTGATCCATCTGATCCGAGCTTGCCACGGTCATTTGACTGTTGCATCATACACATGCCATCAACTTGGACCATGGTGAAAACAGCAAACACTGTCCTGGAAAAACTCTTCGCTGATCAAAGTTTGTGGCGTCGGTAACTTGCGAAATATTGAGAAGGTCACGTGACCAAAGCAAGACCGAACCGGATTGTTTGCCTGAGTGTTGTCGTGCTTTCCGCTGTTTTTTCTGCGCTCTCATGCTCGTCTTGTGAAAGACATCCAAAATATAAAACATTGTCTCACAAAATTAACCAGACTCATCACACACCCACCCAATGGTCCCAATCTGTAGTTCATGGTTGCAACAATAATGCGTCCAAAACTGGCCAACATCGATCCATTGTACGCATTGCCTGAGTTCCAACTGAATTCATCCCCGTGAATGATCAACAACGTGTGCAATTCGGGTTGGGCTGATCGGGCTGCAATGGAAGCAGGGCTGATGATGTTTCATGTTAACCAAAACTAATGTTCATGACAACCAAAAACATAATGTAGGATGAGTTGTGGAATTGTTTAAGATACGGGTGAATTTTCATTTGCTTGAATATTTGGTGCTGTAATGGTGAAGGCACAAAGTTCAATTTTGTTTCACAAGTTTACTCTTTGCCCGTTACCAATGTATGTTCTTCAATATGATAGCATCGTTTTGTTTCCTGAGCTGTTAACCGGCATGAGAAGCAAAATATTGAGCGGACTCCGCATGACAAAATCAGAGCAAGACCCGAAACGGAAACTCATTTACGATTGCAGCGTTCCAAAAAGTGCTTTGCTTGGTGGTCCCTCAATCACAGACCAAGTCTGTTGTAAAGAAGTCCCGCTATATAATGTCACAATCTTGACTTGAACCCCTGCAAGCACACCTAAACGTGATTATATCCGCGTGGCTCTATGCTGTGTGGGGCACAATTGAATTTCACTTTGGCGGCATTGACTTGGGTGAAAGGTGCATTTCTGGCAGAAGTAATGCGGCCCTGGGTTTGTGAGCGTGTCTCATCCTGCAAGTGGTCATGGTACCCAAACGATTTCCAGTTACTCGATGATACATTTAGTGACTTGGAGCGAGCGGAACCCAGAGCAATAAAATGCGACACGATAAGCCGGGGCACGGACGTTAGGCATAAAGGACACATTCCGTCACTTTGACCTGAACGTGAGTGCCCATGGCAAGATGCACCAATTATCATACAATCTGATTTTGAATCACTTCTCGAAAACCAACCCGCAGAATATGCTAAATGACCGGAGACGGCCGAAGTGTGTCATTTTGCGTTACGGTGTGATTTTTACGATGAAAATTTCCGGCAAACAAGTCTGTCTGCTTGTTGGAGAACAGCTTTTTCGCAAAAAGCTTCTCCAACCGTAATTTCATAAGCAGCTTCCATGCAGCCAAAGAGGGTAAACATCTTTGCGCGGCCAAGCAGAGCAAAATATGCGGATGCTTTACACACTGCGTTCCCTGGAGAAAATGTATGGTGCTGGAGCCTTCATGAATGAACATTCAGCTGCGAAATTGACTGCTTTGGTGATAACAATTGACACATTTGGCTGTTATGACTTTATGCACCATCAATCATGAGATACTGTGGATGTGTGTTAACACAAGCAGCCTCATTGGGACGCTTTTGCTTCGGCTCGGAGAACCATTCGTGTGTTGCTCCTTGACGTTCAAACATTGACAAACGTTGTGTTATTTGGCGTGAACTATTATGCCGATACGGTACTACCACCCGCCAACCGATAAGCACATATGTGAGCATGTAATCTCTAGAGAGTGATCTGTTCTGTGCTTGTGCTGTCCAATGGATATTATGCAAATTTGGTATCCTTCGGGATTTGGGTGTGATGTTGCGCATAAATGGTTCATTATGCTGGTCTTTGTGTGCAATGGGGTTATGACATGCGGTGATGTTTCACGGGGCGTCGTTCAGTGTGGGAAAATAACTCAGGTGCAGTCTATGCAGCTGCTTTATAGGGACGTGATCAGAACCGGCATTTCCCATAACACATCGAGGGCCGCTATAAGGAGGGTATAGATTGCACCAAAATAAACCAAATACAATCGAAGCAAAAACAACGCACTTCCAGTATCGGGAACGAATATATTCATGTTGAGACAATCCTCGTCCTGGTTCCTGAGATGTTGTTGCAGCTGCAGTATTGTGTTGTAGCGCAGTTCGGGCATTTCACGAAGCGATGAGTCACGATTCATGTTGGGACGGATTTGGGGACAGACAGGCTTCATTGATGTCGCCTCCTGGGAAGACAAGCATTCGATGTTTTCATTGTGGCCTCATTACGCACCCGGCTGTGACTTGGAGCGCGTGCCATTGCATAAAACCAGTTCGCCTGCACACATGCTTTGAGATCGCATGGCCATGCGGTGCATTCGCACTGACGATGACATGGTGCACCGCCGGTCTGTCGAAACGGGCAACCACATTATATTATGAGGGACCCTCTCGAATGAGAGTTACGTTGAGTGACTTAGAATGATAAGCCGATGTTTCACAGTCATGCTCACTTTTGGTTTATTGGTCCACTTTGGTGCAGCGCTTGGCACCCGGTCGAATCGTTTGGCCACGACGCCATATGGCACACCCAGGAATTGCACCACTGATGGACCCTGGCCATCCGGTGCTGTGATGCGTTGGCCGCGAAGCGTGCCGAACGTTGTGTGTTGCTCCTCGGACACTATGCATCTGCAATGTGTGTGTTGGGTGATGTTTCATTGAGATGAATGAGCAGGATTGGACCCATCTGCTCGTACAGTAGTGTATGTTTTACGAAGTCAGGCCATCTACATCGTGCGTTGGCACTGATGAGGATCTGGTGTACCGCCCGTCTGTGAAAACAGGACGGAACTGTAGGGCAACAACATGGCGCACAATCCACACTGTCTGGTGCTAAAACCGCAATGGAAACAGTCTGAGACGCACAGACATAATGAACTAATAAATGGCAATTTTTTGGCTCACCTGACGCACGGGCAGAAGCTGCACACCGCAATTATCACTGATAATGACGTTGAGATTGAGAAATTTCGTTTCATTGTATCAATAACCTCAATGATAGAAAATGATTCAAGGTGCTGAAATTGTTGAAAACGTATTTATTTCGGTCAAATTATAGTTTTACGGTGTTATCCGTCAAAACAACAATGTGGGATGCGTTTCCTGTTCGTTCCAATTTCCGGTCCGGCCGCACAATTTTTTCGTCAGTCTTCTGAAAAGAGATTGATCGATTTGAAAAAATTGTAGTGGCACATAAATTTGTCTCGCGCGTCAACATAAACTACCGCTTTCTAACGGCAGCAACCTCATTTGTTGAACCCCGACGCGTGCCAGGAGCTTGTGTGCATGCAGTCAACCCTCCTTATAACGAACATCTCTCTGAAGTGAGACCCTCTATAATATATAGCTGAATTATACAACGAATTATATTTTAGCGACATTTAATCTCCCAATTACTCCGCACTCAGGTGAATAGTATACCTATATGGTGGGGAGCAAGGAATGCCGGTTCCCGATCATGTCGATATAAAGAGGCTAGACCGTGCATACGTACTGGTTCAGCAAGCGACTTTCTAGTTGTTGGGAACAATGCGTGAGATGTTTTGACGAACACACTCTCTGCACCCCACAAAGATACAGATCTAAGTGAAGCTGTCTGACCCCCCGAAGACGCAACCTTTTCTCAAGCGATAAAGTGCTTGTCAAAAATGCGCATAATGGTGAAAAACTGCGTCAGCAGCTTCGTCACAGTCGATCTATCTTTGAAGCAAATCTGTAAACTTTGAGTAAAATATGACACCTCCAAGGCCAGGTAGACGTGAAAGGGGTGAAAGTTCAAAAGCGAAAACAAATACATTCGCAAAAACATAGACACAAAAGCGGACGGAAATTTAAAGTTGGCAGATGAGCCGAGATGAGGGGAGGAAGATGGATCGGTTTTGCGACTACCTACGGATATCGGGTATCATCTCTGAGCTACATAAGACCATAAGGAAACCTTGCTTTGTTGATTTCAGGACCAAACATTTGGCGGAGGTTAGTATGAAATTATTCCTCTCGAATCCCAAATGCAAGCAAAACGTTTTTCCAATCTGAGTAGATTTCGAACGCAAAACGCAATTTCTCTTTTCAAGCCTAACTTTTATGGATACTGCATATGCGGGACTTGGCTGATTCAAGGTTTCGCTGGGAATGCACCGTTTTGGCACAAAAGCATTCTCACAGAAAACAGGCTGCTCGGATCAAATACAGATTTGACCAGCCTTTGAAAGCAAACTCGTTCACATTATGTTGAAACAAAGACAGACCGCACCGGGTGTTTTTGCCTATTCCAATTTGTGAAAAGTGACCCGCCCATATGCACGGGGTAAGGCAACAACTGTGTTTAACGTCACGTTTTTGGTTTTGTCTTCTTCCGTATGACGTCGATCGACGGGTGCCAAAAAACGATCGGGCATCAATACGGCTTGGGTTGCGCGATAATCGTTCGGGGGCATTTGGTGAAATCATGGGACAAAAATTAGATTAACTCATTCAGCCACTCACTTGAAATCATGTTCGATTCAGGCACAGATCATATTCGACGACACAAAATGTTTTGCACGATAAAAAACAGGATAAGGCAGAAATTGTCACAAACTAAACATTGTTGGCCTGGAGCTCCAAGCTACAAAAAATTCACCGAAAGACCCAGACGTACCGTAAACTTCAGCACTTTGTCACACGTAAAACTTTGCTGCGCGACAACGACCAGGCAGAGGGACACACAAACCCGCGTTTCATCAAAACAGTGGGTTGCAGCTGTATCGTAAAGTTAAAGTGGCCAACATCATCCCTAAGCTTCAACGCTCAAAAGTCGACTGCGAATGAAATACAACCGGCAACTGCCGTAAGCTTTCTAATACTCTCAAAACCCCGAAGGATGTGTAAAGTTTTTGCGCCGACTCGAGGTAAAGCGACTTCAAAGCTGCTTTTTGCGATATTTCTTTGTGGTATAGCATAGGGTTGCACTTGGTGTGTTTGTGCAAATGACCTCAGTAGACGAGAGGAAATCACTCAATTTTTAGGTGCGTTTGTATTGTAGGCGGTGCACCCGCAGACTTGTCAGGGCATGAATATTGGCGAGTGAAGTGTTGTGCAAAGTGCACTCAGCTATAGTGTGGTGGGCAGATGTTGTTTTGTTTTCGGATGCGAAATCTCAAGTTAATTTGGAATGCTTCAATGAAGCTGCTGTTTATTATGGATTACACTTTCTTCCACACTGACAAAACATATGGACAGGAAACAATGCATTGGTTTTCTCGTCTTAAAAAGTTTATGCTTTGCAGACGAAAAAACAGCTGACCTGGAAAAGTTATGGGTAACGAATTATTTTAGTACGACTAGTATGTCTATCTTTTTGTAACGGGTACATGTCCATGACATTCTCGTCGTTCGCAACAAGAAGAGAGAAAGAGGCCCACAAATGATTTGGATTTCTCTCAGATTGCAGTTTATGGACTCCGACTTTTAACCTCTGATAAATCAAGCGAATGGCCACTTATCTGGAGCTCAACCAGCTCTGAGCATTCTGAACCGAAGAAGTTTTGACAACACGGCGTACAAGTTTTGAGCAAAGAAAAGAAAACATAAAAGTATGCACAATGTCAGGAAGGAAGGCTTGAGACGAACGTCTGTGGTGATTTAGTTGTTCTTTCAGCTTTGTTACACCACGAACGAGTTTTGTGACACGCGCAAACTTTGGATGTACCTATACATATTGACGGCACCGCTGTTATTGTTGAAATTGGGCCTGTGTCTGTGACAAATATGCTCGAAGAAAGAACTACGGTTCATCTATGAACAGCAGCCAAAACCACATACAACGAAACGTCGTCAGGCACTGACGCTTTTGATATCGCAAAAAGTGATGCGCGCACACAATCAAAATAAAGAGCAGAAGCCGAAAATAAACGATGTCCCAAAGTTTGTGCACCAGAGGCACACAAACGCGCGAACGTCCCAGAAGAAAAGGTGCGCATGCGTGGCGTCGTTCGGTAGGCAATCAGGTGCCATTTTTCTCAAAATTTTCTGCATATTCCACGGAATCACTCAACGAAAGACGGTACCAAATAACCACAAACTTTGTCCGAAAATAGTAGTACAATGGCAAAATAATAAATGTTCAGCGAAGTTCGTTTTGCGCAGGAGAGAAAACGACGAACCAAAAATAATTGCAAGGCGCAAAGCGGGCGCACTTATTGCGCATTTGGAGTAAGATTGAGAGCTGAATTTGGAAATGGAACGCCACAGCAACAACATTACATGACAGTTTGTTCGTAAATTCGCCGTGCGGCACACCACAGGTTGCAAGTTTGTCCGTCCAATTGTCAAGGACAATGACCCACTAGTTTATTCGGTCCTGCCGTTACAAGCATACTGAAGAAACGAAGTTCGAAGGCACAGATGCCATATTTTTAAACATTTATAGGTCCCAAAAGCGTTCCTAAATTTCTGATCGGTAAATTCGGGAACACGCAATCTTGGCTCACGGCCGCGGACCATTGACAAGCGCTATCGATAACTCATGTGTGTGGTATACAGGCTGGCGCAAACAAATGTGTTTTGGGCACCAGGATTTTAGACCTCAGAGAACCAAATAGATCATTTGTAAATATGCGTAATTTTACCATGAGTGCTCAACAATATAAATACGGAGCGGTGGTCTGGGCGGAGTTCGGTGAAAAACAGTGCGCGTGCGACACTGATATATTGGGCGCGAATTCGCGGGCTCTGGTCAAGCTCGGATGTTTAGATATTGGAATGGCTTTTACATTCTTAATAGACCTGCCCAGATATATATTTATGCTTGAGCGCCCAAGTTGAAGCATAAAGAAAAACATTCAAGCACTGGCCTGCAAAGAATCACAGAAAAATAGCAAGCATTTTAAAGAAATCAACATATCTTTTGAGGCTCTCGCTCGACACCCGAACTGTTCCAGTACCCCGCGTCCCAAGGGTGAGCCGATACATACATGTATGTATAGGAAATTTGGCGGTGGCGGAACTCTCAAACAGCAACAAGCGAAGGGAGAGTTTGCGGCGATACTTTTTACGTTGCCATGAGTTTGCCAAACCAGCAGCCAAGGGTGTGCTTGTGGCACTCAAACATACACAAAATCTGGTGTGGTTCCCACTCGGCGAGGTACACACCCAAGCGGACGACGGTGTAGTTTTTATTGAGTTGAAATGCACACTTGAGACCTGCACACTGTCGAATTGAAACATGAGATGAAAAATCCACACAGATAAACGAGCCGGAAACAGTGAATCATTTGATGCGCATTTATTTTCAAACTGATGATGACCGGTGCACCGTTCACCTCTTGTAAATCCAGGCAAAGGCCGCAACATTCAGACAACCGGTCTAAAACCATGACCCGCAACAGGTTTATAAATTTCTCGTACTATGTTTTACTCTGAGAGACTCCATGGTTTTTATTCGTTAAGCGGAATAGTAAGCAAAACTAGTGAGCTCGCACATGGACACATGGCCATACCGAAAGTGGCCACACATGTTACACCTCACTCTTGTCGTGCACTTAAAAGTGCCGGTACCGCCTCCCAAATTTGGACCGAAACATGACATTGATAGGGTACGGTCAGTTTTAAACTTGTGAATTTATGGAAAATTATGCTCAGGACCCAATAACCGTGTGGGTTAGTGCACATACCAGAACACCAGATATGTACAAGTAGATTATCGTATTAGCTCGATTGCCATATTACTGCGATTAACGGGTGCTGAAGGGAACCGCAGTCCTCACTGCGACTTCACGCAGGGGTACCAAATAACCATTGCACTGTACATACAGGGTGACGAATTATGTGAAAATATGTGGTTGGAAAATGCAAATGAGACGAGCCTGTGTGCGTGTGTGTGTGTGTCCACCAAAGCAATTGTGAATAAACTCGCGTTTCATAAATAAAGCTCATAACTGCAATTTTGGGCCGCACATGATGTGTGCATGTCAAAAGTAAGGTACTGGGCGATCGTAAAATTAGGTGACACACTGACCAGTGCAATGAGCCAGCCAGAAATTTTGAAGTGCTTCAGTATTTTGGAGAAATGGGAGTATTTTAGCCTTGAGGCTTCACACTTAAACAACAGTTGTACTTGAGCATTGAACCAACCTGTACATTCATGTACAAAATTGATCATGTTTCATGTGTCTTGTGTTAGACACACTCTCCAGGGTGTTGACAGGCAAGCAGTGCACCAAGACATCGTCAGTGCGCACAGATGGCGTTTCATCTGACAGAGCTTGAAAGAGAACGAACAAACAGAAAAGGCCCCTGAAGCATAGCAAAAACATCACCATTAAGGTGGCAAGTGTCACCATCACACAGAAGTTCCGAATTGTAAAACCCTTATGCTGAGTTTAGCGTCAGGCACAGGGTGCAACGAAGTCAATGGCCAAATGAACTCCGATGGTTGGATTTAGAGCCACAAACCAAATTTGACAGCCGGGCGGACCGTTTGAGAACCACGAAAGCACTAAAGTGTCGACGATGACATTGGGTCTGATTGACACTATGCACTGCACACACGGTCTCAGGGGACAGAGTTTATGAGGGGTATCCCATGTATGCATTTCGATGTTAATATTCATGCCATCATGCCCATCAGACAGCAACCAACCTCGAATGTGGACAGTGAAAACACAAATCTTAAAAACCAAGTGCTGCACCCAATAACCGTATGAAGCGGCATGTGACATTGCCTTGTGGCCTCAACGGTACAATTTTATTCATCTGATTGGGCCGACTCCGCCCACTTGTGCGTGGCTGGGGCACAAAGTCAAAGTGCGCGCCAGCCAGTCCTCGCGGATTTATGAGATTTTTGGCCGGAATATGGGACTGGATTTGAGAAAATGCGTTTATTCAGAGCTGGGGCTATTGTTGCAATTGAGATTCGTTCTAAAAGCGTAGTTGAAAGCCTATAGCAATTTTGTCTTATATTCTCTTCAAAAAAATGCATAAATAGACTCGCAAAAAATAAATACTCCTCTTTACTCCAGTGTGTGGCACACTTGCGTGGAAAATGGATTTTTGCGTTTGCTTTTGGACACCCACCACACGCAGACACAGCTGTTTCCGTGCTGAAGGCTGAAGCCAGAAGGCAGAATTTGCTTAAATGTTTATTCTTGCGGGGAAAAAGATGCAAACACATCTCAAGGTGAGTGACATCTTTCCGAGAACATTTTCGCGCCCATGATCAATTTCTAGCTTGTTTTTTTATATCTGGACCAAGAGGTCTAATTGCATCAAAAACTAAAATTACAGTGTTGCAACATGAGCTAATTGCTCCAAATGAGACTCTGCTGATATCAGCTGGCCCACGAAAAATAAAAATGTTAATAATAGATATACGATGTACAGAAGAAACACGCAGTAGAAATACGATAGTCACACTAGTTACATATTGCGTGCTTCATGACGCGCGAAAGAACAGGGGAACTTGCACCAACCAATACATATGCCTGAGTACATACGTGAAGAGCCGATGTGGTCTTGTAGGTATATCAAGGTGTGCTCCACATCGAACTTGTCAAAAATATACCTACGTTGGATTGGACAGCGTCTCACGTGTACTGCAAAAATGGTACAGCTGTACGGCGTAGCCCAGATGAGTTGCAATATTGCGTGAGGAGAGTTTGACCATGGTAATCAAACTCAAATCCTCCATGGTTGAGTATATCGAACAAAGAGATATTCGATATACTCAACCATAGAGGATTGCCAACACGAGTTTGAATCTTGGATAGCAAAACCACAGTAAGCACTATGATTGAGCTGAGTAAGTGCGTGGAAATAAAACACTGGGAAGGCTGAAGGTGAAGTGATATAAACTCAGAAGCACTCGAAAGATACATACAATATACAACTACATACCTATGCGTAGGAATATCACACAGCACCTCAAGACGAAAAGAAAGGTATCGCGTGTCGCTAGGTGCCTTTGCGTGAGATGGACTCTATCATACCTTTCTGTGGGCCAAACCCACAAAGGCGCCTATTTCCAGTATCTCTATTCCAGCAACAGATCCGTACGTATGTATATTTCGAGGAACATTAGGTATTTGGAATTTAGGACACATCATTTGCGTGAAAAACTTAATGTACCTACATAGCAACGTATAAGTATACGTAAGCATGAAGGCCGGTCTGCTGGAGTTTCACGTAATATGGAAGTTTGGTATTTGTTCAAGGAATCCTCTAAAGCTTGAATGTCAATCTGGTCATAAAAGAAACAACAAGTTCGTTTCAAAATCGCTATGCAGTTTATAATGAAGAAGCAAAACGGAAGGCAGCGGAGTGCGTCAGCGAAAAGTTGTCTTGGAAGTTTTGGAACACATTCCGCTAAGGTAATGGCTTATGGAACAGCCATACGCGCACATACTGTACAGTACATGCTGGTGCGGCTTGGTGCAATGACTATGACTTTGGTGGAGAGACAAATGCAGTCCTGGGGCATAACGGTGCATATTGGGTACCACACAGTTGGAGTCCAGAATGCAAGCTCAGGCGGTACTCCAGTTTAGTTCATCCCCAGTAGTAGTTTTGGGTTTAGGCCTATGTTGTATGCTCTAGGCGTACTCTTTGGTTTGAATGACTTAGGCTTGGGCCCAAGCCTGAGACTAATCCTGGAACCAGGGGATGAGCAATATATAGCAGCACCGCATCACGCGGTACCCAGTACAATAGTTGAACGATAGCAAGTTGTTTGCTGGCTTCTATATCTCACATTTGTATCTTTTTTGCGCGTTTCACTCTCGAAAGTTGGCGGCAAGCTAAATGTACAGGACGCAACTTCATTCTAACTTCCGTCTTGGGAAAACGCGACAAGTGCAACTTGGTAGTGTGTTCAGTTTGTCGGTGTTGTTTTTTTGGGGATGCCGACCGATGACGGGGATAGTACTATATATTTAGCGCTTTTATATTTGGACAGACATTACTCTGGTTTTGAAACGTTTTGGCAAATGAAATGAAAACAAGCAAAAAAATAACCACCATTTCAATTCTACAAAAATAGTAGGTGCTCTATATGAACTCGTCGAGTCAAGTTTTGTTGCCAGCTAGTAGTGAAAATTAGTATGCCTCGCAGAAACCGCTGCAGGAAGAAATACGGGCAAAAATTGAAATGAACAAATAAACAAACGTTTCGTCTGACGAAACCACACAGTTTGAAAATGGAAGGACGTGTGTGCAAGTCGAATGAAACGTAAAGCGGTGTTTGGGCAAACATAAATGCTCATCTAATAGCAGTTTCGCGAAGGTTCAAGAGATCCTAAAGTCAAGAACTTGCTTTAGTGTGTGAAGGAAAATTAGCTATATAAAACCGTAAATTTAGTATCTTGCTCGGCTAGTGGCTCTTCTTAACGTTGTGTACAATAGCGCGCTTTCAAGAAGTCAAAGCAAGTCCGCTTGAAAACATAAAGCGTTGCGGATAAGTCACTAAGCCGCATTGAAACCAAACAAACACTTTTCTTGCTTGTGCACAAACGTTTATTTTACAATTTATTGTGCACGTTTGGGCTGCATTAAGCCAACCACTACACGGGGTTGGTCAAAAGTTAAAAATGTACTAGTGCGTGTGGTGTGAAGGTTGGGTATTTTAATCATATTGGCATCATCTTCAGGAGCGCTGTGATTGGTCAGTATGGTTTCAATGGCAGGTTTGAAGTCTAGCAACAAGTTGGCAACAAGAAACTAAAATACAAAATACCAAGGCAAGACACCTTGTTGTGACTATGCGCACTATCTCCATGTTGTTCTGGACGAAGGTTCGCACCGACGCAAAACTGTTCGAAGTTCTGACAAACGATAAAACGTCGTCGTGGGAGGTGAATGGTCGGCACAGCCGTGTGCTAGAATGCAGCAATGAGCTTGGCACTGACTGAACCAATGGCATTTTGTGAGTTGTCATTGGTCATAGACAAATGGGAACATCATCATAATGGGAGTGGTGCTCAACCCCATTCAGCACGGGTGGTCGCTCGGACACTAAAAAATCGATAATTTTTGTGTCGAAGCGGCGTCCGCTAAAGTTCGTGGTCAGCGATCTCGGGAATATTCCCTCCCCATCGAGATACATAGGAAAACCGATTATTTGGTGACAAAGGACCAACCAACCGCGATTGTGAATCTACACGACGCGTGGTTGCTCTGTGATGAGTAGTAAACTCATCACACTTGCACAGCAGACTGTCAAAGTTGACCTTTCGTCAAGAAACGCGCGTCTGCTGCTTGGCCAGCGTGCACTATTTCAAGCTTACGTCCACCTTAAACCGAACTTACACCGAGCTCGCCACCGACCTTCATACCCTTTCGAAAATGCCACCCATATGCACCGCACCGCACATGCATTGTTTTTTTGTAATAATTGTTGTCCTATTTTTTATCCCTTCTCTCTCTGTACAGTTTTTATTCCGTTCCTGTCTTGTCATGTGCATAAGTTTGCATTGTCTTGCATAGATTTGCGAATAAAAACAGAAAAACTGGACTAAAACCGGCGATTTTTCATTCGACAAAATAACATTCATCAGCATCGTGACATCAATCCGCCTGCCGCGTGTGTCTATGCCCACGTGCTGCAATCAATCGATAACACACACACGTTGTGATGCACAGGCACACGTTGTAGCGTGCACAGCACGTGTGCATGTTATCGACTGACTGTAACACGTGCGCATAGACACAGATGGCAGGCGGTCTGATATAACGATGCTGATATAAGAAACATCGTTGTTGACTAGCGCTTCGGTTTTAACCCATACAATTGAGGTAGATAAAACGCGCCCGCTTCTCGTGAGTGTGGTACGTGTATTGCCTTATGTTTTTGGAATAGCCGTCCAAGAGATTGGATGGCGCAACCAACCATGCCTATCAGTCTATCACCACTTGATGACCGGTCCGGGGTGCTAAAACAACATTTTGCATGTCACGGTTATTTCGCAAACAGCTGACACAATTTCTTACAAGGTCGACTGCTTGCCCTCCGTTCCCGCGTATCCATTGATAATTTCTGACTGATCCGTATCATGCGCGATTCTCGATCTGGACCAAAACACTACGCAGAGCAGAGTTCAGTTTTTGCACATGAACTTTTACTTTCCAGTCAGAGTTTGTCACCCAAAATGGGGCCGGTGCAAGAAAGAACAGCGGAAAACTCGGTCCCCCAAACTGAGAAGTTTACCCCAAAAATGTCCGCGTTGTGTTTTAGCGCCCAGCCCTCTCACTGTTTGGGTACATGTACACTCAGGTAGGCAGTCTGCGAACATTGCACGTAAACCACACACCATTGCTTGCAAGCACTCGTCAGAGCCAAACTGACTGACGTAAAAAAACGTGAAGATAAGAAACAGACCCAGGTCACAGCAGTGAGACATAATGTAATGCCGTAGTGGGCAGCCGAGTGCTTTGCCCTGCCTATACATCCAAGCAGCTTTTCTGTCCTGTCTGGCTGCTCCACGTGGTAATGAGGAAACAGCTGACAATCGGCACGCCAAAGTAGCACGTCTCAGACGTGGGTGCTATTCAATAATAGTAAAAGTTGCAATTGCGCTCTTGAGAATGTAGGCGTACTTTGAATCGAAAAGTTGAATGATGGAAATTCGTACGTGCCCGAAGTGGAGAGAACTTTCGATTTCACATTCCTTGCATGAGACAGCCCAATGCTTATCAGTGCAACCAACATCTAACGTGAAAAAACATCCATCCCCATTTTATTGATAACATCGGCGACAATTTTTTGTGACACGCATAGTTTCTTATCTCCGTCTCATGTTGTTCAACCTTTATTCAACTCTCACTCAATCTGGCAAAATATAATAGCAACTAGCGATCAAAACCAAACGTATACTGTATATCAATACAACCTGAATTTCAGTCTAACACAAGAAAGCATGACAAAAGATTTCAAACCACGCGAAATTAAAACAATTTCAAAAGCTTTCTGCTTCCACAAAGGCTGCGCTTAATGCTATGGAACTGCTGCTATGTATACAGAAATGGATATTTGATGTTTGATACAAACCAAAACAGAGGCAAAAACGTGATTCAACGGGGCAACAAAAAACGTCACAGGGAAATTATGCACGTCGTGAAGCTATGTATACCGTCTGTAGATAAGGAACGACAATTTAGAAATGGTAACATTCCGAAAAGTAAATTCGGAGATTTTTATATATAATCCACAGAAATAGGAAACATGAGTTAAAAGAATAAAAAAATACACATTACCTACCTAATTTAGGGTATTGGTCCCATTCCCCACGCGGGCTCAAATTTTTCAAATCAAGGAAAACAAAAAAAAATTGAAGAGGTCAGGGCGTGCGTATAAGACAGCGATGTTTATAGTAGTCGAACACGGTAATTTTTCCAAAAAATACTCTGTAATCTTATTTATAGAATGATAGCATGCAATAACATACATACATATATAAAACTACAAAAATTGTCGAAAAACAGGCAATGTATTGAAAACAAGAACAATCTAGCGTCTCAAATACAGGGCGTGCTGTGCAACATAACGTGACAAAAAACCACAACACAGGAGAGCCAAACATATTCGAAAAAACAACAACAAATGACAACAAAAAAGAAACTGAAGACACCTAGAGGCAACTATCGGATACGCAGACCACAGAGCAATAAGTAGTCAATATCGTATCATAACCTATGGAACAGACTGGATCAACGTTCAGAGTGATGCATAACATAACATAATAATTCGTGCTTCAAACTGTTAATGTGTTTGTCACAACAAAAGCTCATGAAAACGTCTAGAACTGCAGAACAAAGAACAGTGTGTGGATATTATCCAGAAAGGACTATGTTTTCGGGATGTAGTATACCATTCGACGACGGAACATTGAAAGTTGAATGTCCAAAAACTAGTTATATTAGTTAAACAGGATTTTGGGATTAACACAGCTTGAAAACTGCTTCAACAACCCAAAGCCCATCCGCAGTGAAAATATATCAAAAAAAGAAATATAGGATTGAAACCTAATCTCACCGAGCGTGGAGAAAACCCACAAAAATAGATGACGTAAAGATAGAAATATCCGTATGATACAATCATCTATTCCAAAAATGTGAACCAAACCAATGCAAACAACAATAATCAATTGATTACCACAGCGTATCAGTGTTTCGATGACGTCATTTAATTGGCCAGAATGCTTTTGAGTTCGTCCTCAATCGCGCCGAGGAAATCCATTGTTTGTAGGTATTTCGATGGATCGCTGCCTGCAAATGCATAATCACTGACACATGCGACCAAGGGATGCCACAGAGGCCATGCCCCCCCCTCTGGTCTGTCTGGCCCCTGAACGGGGGCCACCGTTTCGGAAGGAAGAAAGAAAAAGGATGCCTAAATCGCAGGATTTTCGCTCTGATATGTCTCAGAAGTCCAAAAATTGCCATATACACTCGTTTTTTATGAAAGTTGGCGTTTGCACGCGTAAAAATGCTAAAATTTTGTAGAACTCGCAGCACCGAAAGTACCGCCGCCACAGCAATCCAAAGACCAATAACCCCAAGCAAATATCATCACGACAGTGAAAACAAGAAACAAATCGTATCACACTGTACCTTCTTTTGCGCCGTATATACAAATGGACAGATCCTTTGTCATCATGCCTTTATCGATTGTGTCAACACACGCCTTCTCCAACGCTAGTGAGAATCTGTATGAAACATCACCATATGCGTACAGTCGAGTCTCTGTATAATAGCATGATCGGGAGGAGCAGGCACTTTCGGTCGCTATGGAGAATATTCTGTTTTGTAGGATGGGAATGAGATCATTAAGGTCAGATCGGCAACGACAATGTTGATACAAAATGTTTGTGATGAGTGAGGGCACACTGTAACTGTGCGCACACAAATGTAACACGTCAATTTCCGAGTCACGATTTTCAAAAATACTCCTCTGCATGCACTTCAATCGCTTTTAACAAGATAATTATACAAAGTTGTCACCCTCACCATTAGTATATCTGTTTCCAATAAGCCACATCAAATACCACAAAATTGATCTTTTAAATTCTGATGTTTCAACATACATAAATATTTATATGGGCAGAAAACGGTGGCGCGTCGTCATCTGCATCCAGCACAATCGCATATGACAAAAAACAACAAGATCAAACGATTCGAAAATGTAAAACGCAGACCAACTTTTTCAAGTCAGCATTTCCATCCAGCTCAGCGCGATGCAACAGGCCCCGTGTCCACGCGTAAATGCTCGCTACTGGGTTCGTACTCGTCGGGTTGCCCTGATGTGCAGAACAGAAATTTTGTTGTGATAACGACGAAGTGAATTGCATAGCAAGGGCTTGTTACGATCGGCTACCATGCAGGCAGGAGGTGCATCAGGTCATCCACAGTGCGAATATGAACGGATCAGATTGTGACGTAAACCCAAAAGTCACACACACAAGTCGCAACAAGAAAACAGGCACAATCCATTTTCCAGACCCGACAAAATACGATTTTTTTTATCAAACATAAAACCAGGCGAATCTGTTCCTGAAGCCTGGTGCCTTCGCACTGACGGTGACCTGATGCACCGCCCGTCTGCGAAAATAGGTCGAAGCGGGCAAGGTAACCAAAAATACATATCATACAAAAACAACCCACAACGCAAACATGCGTGTACCTTCTGATGTTCTCTGTAATGCCGTGTGACAGTGCCGTGTGCTGCCTCTGCCTCCACAGTCTTGCCATCGGGACACACCAACACCGACGTCATCAGACCGAGACTGCCGTAGCCTGAAAGGGCAAGGGAGTACAGCCCAGCCTCTTATCATTTAAGTCACAAGTGGTGGAAATTTTCATTTCTAATCTGCTGCTGACTTCCTATTAACGTCCTGTGCACTGTGCAGTGAGTACACCATGTGCGAAACAAAAATGCCAAATCCCGACCGGTTCACTATAAACAGGGCAACACGCAGCATGTAAGAGTTCTGGACGAAAATGTTCCAGGCCCACAATAGTCAGTGTGACAAATGCATCAAACCAACCACACCACAACCCCCTGCCCGCCAAACGCACGCACCCTGAGCAATGATATCCGACTGTACATCACCATCGTAGTTCTTACAGGCCCACACGAAACCACCCTTTGATTTCAGCACTTGTGCAACCATATCGTCAATCAGGCGATGCTCGTACCAAATCCCTAGCTTGTCGAACTGTGGCTTGTAGTTGCTGAAACAACACAACGGGTTATGTGGTGGGTAGCAGGTTAGCTGACGTTTCAATAGCCATTATGGCAAACCGCCCGCACTTCGACTGATACTGATCGACCTAGCATAAACAAGAAACGAAACGAAAAGAAATTAAACAAAAAGCAATGCGTAACACGGTGGTGGCTGGTTCGAGTTCGAATGGTGATTACTTTTCAGAACGAAAGTCAAAGAATGTTTCCTCAATGCATATGCGCGAGTATTGCGGATAAATTTCACGTGAGAGTAGAAGCCTATTACTAAAAGAAAACCATTGAACATACGAGCAATTTACTTTCGAAACCTAGGCGTAGACAGGACTCCAAATTAATTTTTTCAATAATTTGCTAAATACAACAGTCACACAATGCTCTCGCATCCCTTTCGTTTTGGATCTTTTAAGAGAGAAAAACAAACGAACGCCTGGAATATTTCCTCGAAAATGTCCTTGAACCGTCCATCATATCGTTTGAGGATCGTGTTCTTTGTGCTCAAATACAACGGCCATTTCTTCTGGATGGCGTATTGGAAACAGCTATGCGCGAAACCACGGATGCTCTGCAACGATGTTATCAATTGGTTTTCGTGTCACTTTCAAGACTTTATGACTGATTATTGGAGTGTATAATCTGGCCGCTACCAATCTTGATAATCGACTCAATCTGGGCTCTATCGCCACCGCGTCCGGATGCGGTCAACGGGATGGATATGGCGATGTCTCGTTCGATACGCATTCACGTCAGCCTGGGGACGCCAGCCACGTCGCTAAATGGTGGTACACGGAAGTGACGGACAATCACCACCCCACCATCTGTTCTGGACTGTTGACAATATGGACTGATCCCAATATGCGCCCTCTGAGCCCGACATTTGTTAGTTAGTTTATAGCGTCGACACCCACTCAATAATGCATAAATAAGAAGATTAAGTGAAAGAAGCATAATTACAAGACCGTGTGTGGAGTTTACGGACATAAAAATAAATACAAAACAGGGTGTGCAAGTTAAGGGAATGAAAAATAAATACAAAACCAGGACAGGAAAGGGTGAGAAGGTGGACGAAATCACGGACAGACAGACACAGACAACATGCAATCAGAATCAGACCGATTAATGGAACCATGCGCAAGCCGGAGCCCCGAGTGGCACCACATTGGACTACTGGCCTGCAAGAACAATGTGGGAAGGGGCGATGGTCCTCCTGAGCGGCTGGCCACCGCGGAAAAAGATGCGCTGCGGACACAAAGATGGACGATCTAACAGATTGCTTTCGGATTTTATGTCACAGTATTCCGCACCGTCCGGTATTGCACCGTTGTACATTGTTGTGGCTCTGCCTGCGTACATTCAATTTCTGATTGCATGTTGTCTGTGTCTGTCTGTCCGTGATTTCGTCCACCTTCTCACCCGACATTTGTCGTTTGACGAGGACGAGGATTAATGCATAATTTTCAGTTCTGTTAACATGTCCTGTGATCTGTCCTGATGTCCGTGATCTTTCTCTCTCCTTGGCGCTTTTTGTAGCTTTTATTTGCTGTGGTTTTGTTATAACCAGTGTTGTAACTATTTTCATTTCCGTAATTGTCCCACCCGGTCTTGTAACTGTGCTTCTATCACTAATTTACGTGCATGGTTTTATGCGTCACTGAGAGCAATAAACCAACCAACTCAATCTGAGCTGGCTTGGTAAGGAAACTGTTCAGATACGCAAACAAAGTCAAGTTACGTCCGTGACCAAGGCACACCGATCACTAAGTTTGAAATCAACCATCTTCCAGCATAACTCATAAAAAACGGCAAGACAAATAGAACAAGTCACCTCATCAGTATTATACATGCCCATCGCACAGCCACCATCAGGAAATTTGAACACGTGATAGACTTCTTTTTCGGAGCCATCGGCTGGCGTGAATACCATATCGAACTGGCCAGCCTTTTTGATCACAAAATCGGTTGCTTTGTACTGGAAGAAATAATGTAGCGAATTGCAAAATTTATACTTATTTAAAATTAAGCAACTTGTGTGTCGGTATCAGTGTCAGAGTTCGGTACCCGACTCGAGCCACCGTAGAGGTTAGACGTTTGTGCGGTTTTGACGCTAACTGGCTAACTTAAGTACCAGAACGTCTGTTTCGAACGCAAACTTTTGAAATAAAAACCCGACGATCGTAAAACAACAGTGAATGAGCTTATGTCACCGTCTAGTTTAGATGGTTGATATTTGAGCGCATCGAATTGAAAAGCCCAAGAATTAATCGTCGTCACTCGTCATGAAGTAAACCGTCAACCAAATTCTGCAATGAATCCAACATAAATGTACCTGATCGCCATGTGCGTGACGTCCAATGACGATGGGCATCGTCCAGCCAGGCACCAATCGTGGAATGCTTTTGCACAAAATGGGCTCCCTGAACACGGTGCCACCGAGAATGTTACGAATCGTGCCATTCGGGGACAACCACATCTTCTTCAGTTTGAACTCTTTTACTCTGCAATCGGATGATTGAGTTTTGGAATTAGCATTATACTTGAGATTCATGCTGAGGTGAGACAGCACATCGGCTAATGCTCCACGGTGTTACGACTAGCCGCTATGTTCTCCTATTTTATTCGGTAGAGCTGTTCAAAATGATAAATTCGCTAACTATCAACAGCTAAAACCCAGACAGTTTCTCTGAAAGAAGTGAGATGTCTACAATCCTTCAATAAAACTGCACTCCACACAAAACTAATGCGGGGACATGAAAAATTCAGTGATGATTCATTGGCGCATGACGTGACTGATAGCTTGCCAAACGTTGTTTTCTTGACAATTTCTCCCAATATAACATGAAATTCGATTGGCGCCGACGAACATTTGCCCACAATCAATCAACCGAATGCCACAATTCACCTGTCCTCATCAGGCGTGATGGTCGCACATTTGACGGCCACGTTGTATTTGAGTGTTGCCTCGGCCGATTCAACAGTCACTTTGTCATCGGTCGCATCGCGGTACGGCAGGCCCAGATCATAGTATTTGACGTCGAGGTCGAGGTACGGAAAGATCAGCTGTGTTAAGCGTTGATATTGTTATTGGCGTTTGTCTATGGTTGAACTGGTACCCATATTGGCGGCTGGGAACGATGCACAATGACGGCATGACTAGAAACCCGCATACGCCAAAACATTCGTCCGCATATCCTTATTCAAAATCCTGCCTGAACTTTGCGTTCACACTTTTCTTGTATATAAAGGCAAACAACGCCAACACGAGCCCGATTTCGAAGGTGGTGTGTGTTCAAAACAAATAGAAAGAGAAAATCATCGTGCTCCACTTTGCATTCTTCAACGTGTTACATTTCCCAAATCAGCAGCCACGTATGAATGTTTCACTATTTTGCCAGCTGCGAAATCGGGCTCGTGTTGGCGTGGTTTCCCTATACAAAATCGGTGGGTTACATAAAAACCAAATGCTGGGTGCCAATTGCATTTAGCGATTTTTGAACAACCAGCACGCCGATCAACAATCGCAACTCACCTTGTCCTTAATGAATTGCCAAATGATCCTTGTCATTTCGTCTCCGTCCATTTCCACAATCGGATTTGCCACCTTGATCTTACCACTGCCCGGTGGCGGGGCGCTGGCCACTGAACGCACACACACTTGTTGTAGCTGCAATAATTGGTGGTTGAATTTGGGTGGACATGGGAACAATCCGGTAATTTGATAGCACAGCGGTTCATCAGACAATTTCGGGATTTTTTTTCAAACGCGGACGACGTGCACAACACTTTCCGATTAATGGAACCATGCGCAGCCGGAGCCCCGAGTGGCACCACATAGGACTAGTGGCCTGCAGGACAATGTGGGAAGGGGCGATGGTCCTCCTGAGCGGCTGGCCACGCGGAAAAAGATGCGCTACGGACACAAAGATGGACATCTAACAGTTGCTTTGGATTTTATGCACAGATTCCGCACCGTCCGGTATTGCACCGTTGTACATTGTTGTGGCTCTGCCTGCGCATATTTAATTTCTGATTGCATGTTGTCTGTGTCTGTCTGTCCGCTACTTTTCGTCCACCTTCTCACCTCTTTTCTGTATTGGTTTTGTGTTTATTTTTCATTCCCGTAACTTGCACACCCTGTTTTGTATTTATTTTCATGCCCGTAAACTCCACACCCGGTCTTGTATTTATGCTTCTTTCACTTATCTTCTTATTTATGTATTATTGAGTGGGTGTCGACGCTATAAACTAACTAACTAACGTGCACAACACACGCGTCATGCGCTTTACGGATCAGGCAACAAAGAAAATTCACCCTAGGCATTCTCTTTGCAGAACATATCATCAGACAGATACAGTACTCCCTAAATTCAACAGCAGATGATTCGACTTGTGGGGAAACAGAGGTGGGTCACTGGCACTCGCCGACTGCGACGAAACAAAACGAACTTTTTGAACCAAATTTAAACGGGTGCCGAACTCACGTTGCTGCGATGCACACCACGCGCCAACATTCTGAGCGCTGCCTTGGCTGAAGACATTTTGTTGCTGGTTATGGCCGAAAAAATGTGACGGAAAACTCTGCAGTGTAATTTCCTGGTCGGAATTGATTTGGGCAGTGCAAGCGAAGGAACCGAGAAGTTTGTTGAGCGAAAATTAGAAGCGCAGCTAGGCAGCAGATCTGAAAAGTTTTTTATTCAAAGTGATGCTTTTTTAACACAAAATCAGAAAAACCGTAATTTTTAACTCTCACAAGGAGATCAATACATACACAGTGAAAGAAAAAAGCCAAATTACGCCGAGTGGGCATTAAAATTGCGCCGGTCTGGAGAATAAACTGCAGCAGTCTTTCGCCACGTGCACAAACTGCCAGGGTCAGCACACAACACACGTGAAAGTACACAGCTGTTGTGTGGAAAGTGACAGGCCAAGCACACACATTACCAGCATGTAATCTCCGCAGAATGAAACACGGCAAGTTCTGTGCTGCTGCCTGGCCGTGCCTGCAGTTGGCTGTGGTCCAGTCAGAAAGTTTAGAATAGCCAGACTCAGGCAGAATAATGTTTCGTACTGAGTGAAACGCGGGAATTTATTACCCGATGCGGTTTTTGAATGAGAAATAACTAAACTTGCAACAAAAAATCAACAATTTTACTGAATGACCAGTTTTAGTGATCAAAAGTCTTATCATGCACGAATGACTGTTACACCGATGGGTTATAAAATAGCAGACTGCGCAGCAGAGGAAAAACTTTATGGAAAGTGGCCGACATGAGCTTCAGTAAGAGCATCTTGATCAACTCGTATGCCTTACGCACGGATTAAAAATAACAAAGTTCCCGATCAAACAAAAAAAAACAATAATGCACATACAAGTGCCAAAAAATCACGAAGGAATCATAAGCTGGCATTACGCAATAGTGACGAATGATATTCAATTCATAGGAGGACAAGCATAAAAATAACAAATTGAGAATAAAAACAGAGATAAAATCAAAACGATATGCTTGTAATGGATTGCAAAACATCATGGCGCCACTTCCAATTTCAACAGAGCATCATTCATTCGTTTGATGTCACTCTCCTGTGTATATTCCTTCACGTCAACGCACGTCCATTTCATACGAGCTTCGTCCTGCACACGAAATAATGTTTCAGATACCAGTGAGTGCTGGCAAAAATCCTATTTTGATGCGATAAATGTGAATGAAGCAGCTAACAACAGTACGACAATTACGGAGAACAAAATACCAAAAATTACTCTAACAAGCTTGACCGACATTGTAGAACTGCTGCTGTGCCTTGATACGGAAGATGTAACGATGGAACAGGGGACGTGTGAACACTGTCTCGTAATCGGGGTCCTGCAATCGTCAAATGCAGTCTACACTCTTATGGTGACACGACCAACGCCCAGGTAGGGCTCTATCGCCACCGCGTCCGTAGTGCGGTCAACGGGATGTATATGGCGATGTCTCGTTCGATACGCATTCACGTCAGCCTGGGGACGCCAGTCACGTCGCTAAATGGTGGTACACGGAAGTGACGGACAATCACCAACCCACCATCTGTTCTGGGCTGTTGACAATATGG